>JAWZYT010005555.1:0-7500 GCA_034508575.1 Petrolisthes manimaculis
GTACAATGTCTCCGCTCATGCATGAGCGTAATAAATTAATTAAAACAAAACAAACTTAATCAATAATTTTGAGGTAAGTGAGTAAGTGAGTGAGTGATGATGTGAGTGAGTGAGTAAGTTAGTGAATGAGTGAGTCAGTGAGTGAGTGAGTGAGTGAGTGAGCATCTAAGATAGAGAAAGTGAGGGACATGGTCAGTCAAATTACGTATCGACCTGCCAAGACGGGAGAAACTGTAGCCTGGTAACAAGAAACCCCTTCTTTATGATATGATGAGAGAGAGAGAGAGAGAGAGAGAGAGAGAGAAGAGAGAGAGAGAGAGAGAAAGAGAGAGAGAGGAGGGTAGGGAAGGGGAAAAGTAGATATAAATAAAATTATGAGGTGAGAAAAATACACAAACTTAAACTCTCTCTCTCTCTCTCTCTCTCTCTCTCTCTCTCTCTCTCTCTCTCTCTCTCTCTCTCTCTCTCGTGCTTGCTTGCCTGATCGCCACTAGAGATACCGCTGCTCTCCATGTATCATTTCGTGTCGAAGGCAAATTATTATCTTTATGGGACAGACACACATATGCACTCATGGAATGCAGCCTTATTTACATTCTCTTAACACATGATTGGCTCCTGTTCCTATGGCCCCGCCCTCTTTGTTTATTACGTCACCGACCAGCGGGCCTTACGATTGGCTGGAATTTCTGGTGAGAAGGTGAGGATAATTGGTGGCGAGGGTGAGGCACGGTGGGTCAGCATGCGACACTCGTTGGTGAGTCTTTTGCCTTGAAATATTTCCACGCCAATCCAATCTCTTCAACCACCTCCCCCCTTGCCCTCCTCTGCAGTCTCTAAGGGGGCCATCTGTTGTGGTCAGTTTACATACAGGAGAGGCTATACTGATTTCTCCAAGTTGTTGTCAAGAAGCAAGATGCATGGTACAGTCACGAGCTAGTACTAATAAGTTATACGTACAGCTTTGGTTGAAACTTTAAACAGTCCACATTCCAATAGAGATCTTATTAAGCATTTATTTATATTACTGTCCCTTGGTATTCGAAGCACACATGGATATTTATTAGTGCTCTTGCTGTACATACGTCCTCTGTAGGATATACGAGTAGTGGATGGGGTGGGGGGGGAGGTGTGTATTGCTGCATTGTTTAGGGACATCAATACCAGGTAGCTTTCCAATTCCCCACAAGAGATGACCAACTAATGACTTCTCCTGGCTGTCTGTCTGTCTGGCTCTCTGGACCCCAAGTCGAAATTCTCCAGTAGCATTACAGTTCCCATACAAGACATGACTGACTATTGGCTTCTCTGTCTGTCTGGCTGGCTGGCTGTCTGTATCCAAGTAGAAATTCTCTGCTGATTTAGGTATAATACAGTACAGTTGTTTTAAGCCCAAAGGAGATGACTAACTATTGATTTTTTCTTGCTGTCGGTTTGTTTGGCTATGTGACTGTCTGGATCCAAGTCAAAATTCTCTGCTGCTTGAGGTGTATATACAGTACAGTTGTCTAAAGCCCTCCTTCCTTGCTTTGGCCCTGCAGTGGTGATGGTGATGGTCATGGTGTTTCCTCACCCTCACACGCTGACAACAATAACCAAGTCTTCTTCACCACCAAATATTACAACACACCGGAAAAAGGGGAGCGGGGACGGGGACGGGGACGGGGACGGGGACGGGGACGGGGACGGGGACGGGGACGGGACGGGGACGGGGAGCGAGGGGGCCTGGTGGGTGGGTGGGAAAGAATAAAAATCAGCACCGCGAGTAATTTGTTGGGAGGCGACCTGAGTTTCCCTTCCAGAACGATGGTTAAAGTCTCGTCATCCTGTCTGGCTCTCAGCGGTACGGCACTACACTCACGCCATCCCTGCCTGCAGCCCAAGGGAAGGAAACACACAGGCAGGCAAAGTAGAAGCAAAAATGAAAAAAACAGAAAAAAATAAATGTGTATGCATCAAAATTGCAGATGACGATCATGCAATCACGGTGTGCTTTCCACTGTGCAAATTTTATAACCCCTGGATATTTTTTCTTTCGTTTTTACTTACATTGTGGCGTGAGTTTATACGTGTGTGTGTGTGTGTGTGTGTGTGTGTGTGTGTACATTTATATATGCAGTTACAGTGCTTTACCAACGCAAATTTTTGTATATTCATTTTCATTTCTACTATTTTTTTTTTTATTTTTTTTTTAAAGCATACCGAACGAAAATTTGTTTTAGAAAAAATATGAGTGTGACATTTGAGTGAGATTGGCCTGTTGTTATGTCGGTGTGTGTGTGTGTGTGTGTGTGTGTGTGTGTGTGTGTGTGTGTGTGTGTATGTGTGTGTGTGTGTGTGTGTGTGTGTGTGTACAAAACAACCATTGCTATAAAGCACAGACGAAGGAAGTAAGAGTCTTTTTTCCTGACGGTGCATGACTAAATGAAAATTGTGCCAGAAAATTCAGAAATATTATACGTCGAGGAGAAGAAAAACAAGGACAGGTGTGAAATTTACGAGTAATGAATGTACGAATCTCAGAACTTCTTATCCTTTACATATTATATACACAAATGATTACCACAACACCATATAATTATTTCCATTTGCACCTGGAGTTTGACGTACGGATGTGGTGACCCCTATTATCACCCTTAGGCACCCCGAGGCCAAGGAGTAAAATTACATACACTTTGGAAGTTGGCTGGTGACCTCACAGCAAAAATATTTCTAAAGGTTTCATCATTCATTGAAAATTGGAAAAAAAAAAAAAACAATATTGGGTTAAATTGATAGTGATGATCATAGTTATGGTGTTGAACTTTATAATATTGTATAGAACACAATAAACAAGATACATGAAACGTAACAATACTGATTTGCTTGTATGTGTGTGTGTGTGTGTGTGTGTGTATACTGTATGTACACGTATATCGCCGATAGTACTTTTTATTATTAATGTGTAGAATCGAACATGTGTAGAGAAATATTGGACATGATGGATTGATTATTACTTGAGGTACACGACATTTCACGTCAAAAAGAATAAAAACAGCTCAGAAATATGTTATATGGTGACTGACTGAGATTGGGAGTGGCAGAGTGAGACAGGGTGAGGTGGAGTGTCTGTCACAATGTGGGTCAGACAGGGAGGGGCAGGGTGAGTGGTGGTGGGTGGAGCAAGGCAAGAAAGTAGGGAGCAGGTTGAGACTGGGTAAAGCAGGGTAGGGTAGGGAAGGGTAAGGGTAGGGTATAGGGTATGGCAAGGCAGCATTGTAGAGTATAGGGTATAAGGTAGGGTAGGGTTGTGTTTGGTAAGACTGGGTTGGGCAGGAAAAGGCAGGGTAGGATAGGGCAGGAATGGATAGGATAGAGGAGGGAAGGGTAGGGTAGGGTTGAATAGGATAGAGTGTGACAACACACACTCTATCCTATCCTATCCAACCCTATCCTACCCTGTTGGATAGGGTAGGGTAGCGTTGGATAGGATAGAGGAGAGGCAGGGTAGGGTAGGGATGGATAGGATAGAGGAGGGGGCAGGGCAGGATAGCTTAGTCGTGACGGGCGTAACCTTCACTCTTCATCCCTCAAGTTTGGAGTATCAAGCCACTGTCACCCCTCACGCCCCTAACCACAAGACCTCAAGTCCCTCAACGCCTCCTCCGCCCTCAGACGACACCAGAGGCTGCAGGAAAATCGTGTCCTTCCTTATCTTGAGTGCATCAGATTCTTATCGAGGTTCCAGCCACGAGGTGCTGACGAATATAGTGGGACTACTGAATCCTCCAAACATACCCACAAAACACAACTATAGTCCCTCCTACTCGTATATTCCAAGGTACATACAGTCAATTGAAGGCACGATGAGTCTGTTACCTGGTCTAGTTTGGGGGAATCAGTGGCCTTCTCTCCCTCCCTCCCATTCGTCCCACGATAGATGACCCCCTTTTTAAAGTAACACAGCAGCCCCTTGTAAGAAAGACGCCCCTCTCATCCACACACTCACAAACTAACCCTGCTGCTGCGTCGCCTCCTTCAGATGGATGGATGAGTTGTGCGGCAGGAATGTACACACACACACACACACACACACACACACACACACACACACACACACACACACACACTCACACACACACACGCACAGACACACACACACACACACACACACACACACACACACACACACACACACACACACACACACACACTGACACACATACACAATTTCTCTACACTTGGCACTTATTCACTCTTATATCTCCAAGCACTACACATTCATTCACTCTACATCACTCTCACCCTCTCTTTCTTATTAACTTATTCACTCTACATTACTCATTCATTCATTCATTCTACATCACTCACTCATTCATTCATTCAATCTACATCACTCACCTAGTCATTCATTCCTTTTACATCACTCCTCACTCCCTCATTCACTCACTCATCAATTATTCACTCTACATCACTCGTTCATTCACTCTACATCAATCACTCACTCGTCAATTATTCACTCGACATCACTCATTCATTCACTCACTCATTCTTTCACTCTCCATCACTCCCTGACTCTTTCATTCCTTCACTCCCTCACTCTTTATCTCAGTTACATATTCATAGCTGACAGAACTTTAGTGGATACTCCATGTCGATATAATAAAGGGTTAATCCAAGATCAAACCAGACTATTCATTCCTCCACATATTGTCACAAAACTGCAGCAGCAACAGAAGGACGTAAAGAGATGGTTTGTTTCTGAGAGTAGTAAGGAGAAAGCAGAAGTCCTCCAGTTTGACCATAGGTAATGTTTAGCTTATTCCCTCCAGTGAATAAAAAATTAATGATAATAATAATAATAATAATAATAATAATAATAATAATAATAATAATAATAATAATAATAATAATAATAATAATAATAATAATAATAATAATAATAATAATAATAATAATAATAATAATAATAATAATAATGATAATAATAATAATAATAATAATAATAATAATAATAATAATAATAATAATAATAATAATAATAATAATAATAATAATAATAATAATAATAATAATAATAATAATAATAATAATAATAATAATAATAATAATAATAATAATAATATATGAGTATATACGTAATGTGTCAATACAAAATTTTAATATTGTACATACAGTACATGTAACTTTCACACAAAATTTATCCAATACAAATTTGTCATATTATAACCTATTGAGAGGGAGATCCAAATTCTTGAAAGCAATTTATTCCATGTACAGCCACGAGCAGAAATCTTGAATCAGATAAATAAAACGACTGAGCCATCTGATTTATGCATGAGGACATGTTTACGTGACTGAACATTGACTACCATCATTGTGTCTCCTCCTCTTCTTACTAACCTGTGCTGTGCCTGCATACTGGAAGCAACACACACACACACACACACACACACACACACACACACACACACACACACACACACACACACACACACACACACACATAGAACACAGAATGCTTTCCTACCTGCTCAGAGGAGGACCACTATAATCACATATGGATTTATCATTATTGAGTGTATTTGGCCGGTTGGAGGAGAAGGAAGAGGAGGAGGAGGAGAGGTGGATTAGGGAGGGGGATGGAGGATGGAGGAGGATTGGCCATGATAGAGGGGAGTGTAGGGGGGGCTGAGGGCTGGAGATTGGGACTGAAAGAGCTGGAGGTTGGGGGTTGAAGGAGCTGGGGCTGGGGGGATGGGTGGGGGGTGCTAGAGGAAGAACGAGTAGTTGGAGGTGTTGGAGGAGATGGGGGTTCTATGGGGGATGAGGGGGGAGGAGGAGGGGAAGCTGAAGGAGAACTGAAGGAGGGAGGGAGGTGATGGAGGAAAAAATAGTTGGAGGTGTTGGAGGAGATGTGGGCTGATGAGGGAGGAGGAGGGGAAGCTGAAGGAGAACTGAAGGAGGGAGGGAAGGAGGGTTCGTGTGGAGCTCCTGGACTGATGGTGGTGGTAGAGGTAGAGGTGGTGGTGGTGGTGGCTTTATAAGGCAGTGTAGGTAATCTTGGAGCCTCGGACGCCGCCTCAGACACCAGCACATCATACCCATATGTGAACACTAATGCAAACCGCTGACCGGCTCAACAAGGTCATAAAATAAGTTCGCTGCGTATAAAATAATATAAAAAATGGGTCTCGATCAAAATTCCTCCATTGGATTAGCCGTAATTACTGTTTTGTGCGTCGGGGCGGCGTCGAGTACCGAGTTATGAGTGGACGGAGCTAGTGGTGAGGTAGTAGTAGTAGTAGTAGTGGTATAAGGTGAGGTGAGATGAGGTGAGGTGGGATGGGGTCAGTGGTGTTGTGTGGTGGTTGAGGTTATGTGGCTGGTGTAGAGGTAGTAGTAGTGGTATTAGGTGAGGTGGAAAGGGGTCGGTGGTGTTGTGTGGTGGTTGGGGTTGGGTGGTTGCTAGTGAGGTAGTAGTGGTATTAGGTGAGACGAGGTGAGGTGAGGTGGGATGGGATCAGTGGTGTTGAGGTTGGTTGGTTGGTGGGTGGTTAGTGGGGTTTGAGTAGATGTTGTTGTTGTTGTTGTTGAGTAGGGGTGATGGGGTTACATATATTGTTGTTCCTGTTGTTGGTGGTGGTGATGGTGGTGAGAAGAGAACGAGGATTTAGAAGGCTATACATACATACATACATACATGGCCTCCTCCTCCTCCTCCTCCTCCTCCTCCTCCTCCTTTAAGATGATGGTAGTGGTAGTGGTATGTGCTTATCTGCCATCTTGGTGTGTGTTGTACCTTGCCTTCCTTAGAGGGTGTGGGTAATGCAGTCGCCTACCCCATCCCTCCCTCATGCTCTTACCTTTCCTTTCCTTCTTCATCTCCTTCCTTCCTTCATTCATTTACTTTTCCTTTCTCTCCCTCGTCTCCTTCCTCCTTCATCCCTTTTCATTTCCCTCCCTCATTCACTTACCTTTCCCCATCCCCTTCCCTTTTCTTTCCCTTCCTTTTCCTTTCTCTCCCCTATACCCTTTCCTACTATTACTTGCCCTGTTCCTCCCTTTACTCTCCTTTCCTGTGCATGGTGACCTTCCCTTCCCTATCCTTGCCTACCCTTCCTTCCCTTACTTAATATGCCTTACCTTTTGAGAGCGAGTCCTGGAAATGGCCTCATCTCCATCTCTTTCCTTTCCCTTTCTTATCCTTTCATTTCCTTCCCTATCCTACTCTTCCATTCTTACCCTATATACTCTTTCAATACCATCCTTAGCCTCTATCCACTTCTTCCCTTTGTCTCCCTTTTCCAGCAGGTGTCTGATTCCCAGTAAAAAAAAATCTGCCCATCAGAATTCAAGATAACTATTTTCACACCATCAGTACCAGTTATACTATAGGAGTCACTATTGTTTTTTTTATAACTATGTTGGTATTATTAATAGAGTATATGTATAGTATAACCGGTACAATGCTAGTGAGAGCAGATTCACTTACACACAGACACTCACAACAACAACGAC
>JAWZYT010005555.1:12500-15000 GCA_034508575.1 Petrolisthes manimaculis
AATTACAAGACAGATTATATTTATCATCCACTCAGGTCAGTCTGTCTGCACACACACACACACACACACACACACACACACACACACACACACACACACACACACAAACACACACACACACACACACACACACACAACACACACACACACACACACACAACACACACACCTCCATTCATCACAATTACACAACAGCAGACAGAGATGCTCACAGGGAGAACGTCTTGCCATTCATTTCTACCATCTGTTTGTTTGTCTGTCTGTCTGTCCCCATTGCTGCTGCTTCTCTCTCTCTCTCTCTCTCTGTGACGATCTATCTCAGTGTTGTTATTAATAGGGGATCTGTTTCGTGGCATAGTTTGGAGGAATAATAAGTAGCCCTCCCCCAAATGAATCAAACCCTTTTAATATAGGAATGCCACACTGTGCATGCCCAGATCCCTATCAGTTTTACACTGTGCATGCCCAGATCCCTATCAGTTTTGTTGTCTAACAGAACTTCTCCCAAGCGAATTGGAATGCGGTCTCACTACGATGCAAACAAAAATATCCAGCGTGTGATAGTGGAACATTTTTATCTACCGTGTGAACAACATCGTGTTTTATAGTGTTTATGTATCGTATTCTAAACGATGAATTTCTGCATAATGTGAAAATATGCCGAACGTGAAATATTCGTATTGTACCCAGTAGTTTACCAAATCTGTGCTTCTAGAAATGGATTAGCTGTATGAGGGAAATAGTTTGTATGTCGCATTTTTATACCATAGAGTTGATCTATTGCATTTCACTCAAGGACATTGTATCAGTAAAATGGACACCAAAATAATATTGTCCAATAAATTTATCGTAAGACATACAGTTCTGATCCTGGTATCAGAGTGAGATGTGTGGTGGGAGGGAAGGGTGGATGAGAGATGAGGTGTGTGAGGTGTGAGGGATGGGTGTATGTATGGGAGATGAGGTGTGAGTGAGGTGTGGTCGTGGGGGGTGGATGAAAGATGAGGTGTGTGGTGGGGAGGTGGGAGGGATTGGTGTATGTATGGGAGATGAGATGTGTGTGAGGTGTGGTCGTGGGGGGTGGATGAGAGATGAGGTGTGTGTGTGGGGTGGATCCCAGGTTAGGTCTGACACAAAGCGTGGCTGGGGCCTATCGTTGTACCAAAGGCTGGAATTACACTCGTACCAAAAGGCAGCAGAATCATTACTGAGTTGGTCCTTCCCCGCTAAACACCGTGTAGGCTGCCCGCCGCCCTATAATCTACTCAGGTATAGATAGGCCCACTCACGGTCAGACCTACACAGGGAAAATTTGGGAACCGTGTCTCTCGTTTCCTCTCTCTCATTCTATCTATCTATCTATCTATCTATCTATCTATCTATCTATCTATATATATATATATATATATATATATATATATATATATATATATATATATATATATATATATATATATATATATATATATATAATTTATACTGGCTGAAGGAGAGTTGTGTTAAATGGGGGCCTGTGATGGCGTTAGTGAATTAGAGGTCATTGGTCCCTACAAATTGGGTCACGAAATACAGTGTGTGTGTTTGAGAGAGAGAGAGAGAGAGAGAGAGAGAGAGAGAGAGAGAGAGAGAGAGAGACGAGAGAGAGAGAGAGAGAGAGATACAATGAGTAGGTGAGGTGTGTCTTGTGTCAGGAGGCTCCAGGTCCATCATTATGTTGTTTGCTCCCTTCTCCATCACTCGACCCTCACCTCACCTCACCTCACTCACCACACCACTCGATTTGTTTGTTACCCTCCCACCCAACCTCCCTTTCCCCACTCGCCCCACCACCCGACACCCGAGCTTCACCCCATGTATGTATGTATGTATATCTATGTCCTAAGATGAATTCACCTTTTCCTTCTCTCCTATTTCTCTTCTTTTACGTCTGCTTCTTCTTCTCCTTGTTGTTGTTGTTGTTGTTGTTGTTGTTGTTGTTGTTGTTGTTGTTGTTGTTGTTGTTGTTGTTCTTCTTCTTCTTCTTCTTCTTCTTCTTCTTCTTCTTCTTCTTCTTCTTTTCTTCTTCTTCTTCTTCTTCTTCTTCTTCTTCTTCTTCTTCTTCTTCTTCTTCTTCTTCTTCTTCTTCTTCTTCTTCTTCTTCTTCTTCTTCTTCTTCTTCTTCTGTTTTCCTCAATTCTGGAATCAATTATGCTAACATTTAATTTAGGACACAATATAAACTAATGAAACTGCTTAAACATAAAAAAAAATGTTCCATGATCGGATAAACTTTTCTAAAACCAATAATAATAATAATAATAATAATAATAATAATAATAATAAATTAAAAAAAAAACACAGATACACTCAAACAAATCATATTAATATCACAATTCACGTTTCATAACAGAGCAGTAGTTCAAATAATAATAATAATAATAATAATAATAAAAACAATAATAATAGTAGGAGTAGTACCAATAGTTTCAGCTCGACTAACTAACTTAATCTAGAGAATGAA
>JAWZYT010005555.1:20000-48111 GCA_034508575.1 Petrolisthes manimaculis
TAAATGTATACGTCATTATCAACAGCCTATCACTATACCCTAAACCAATAAGGAACTAGAGTACTTATATGATATGTCATGTAAAAAAAAAAAAAAAAAAAAAAAAAAAAAAACACTATATTCACCTACGGGCCTCAGACACATTGTTATGATAAAGGGAAGTAGTTTCGTTCCATCTGGTCTGACTTAGATACAGTACTAAGGCCATGGATGGGTTTGTGTGTGTCGAGTAGGTATCCATGAAGGCTCCCCACGTGATGACACTCTACGGTTCCTATTACCCATATTTTGTTCCGGCAGGCGAGCGTGTATCCTCCTCCTCTTCCTCCTTCTTCTCCACCTCTTCCTCCTCCTCCTCCTCCTCCTCTGCTTCCTTCTTCTCCTTCTCCTCCTCCTTCTTCTCCTTCTCCTCCTCCTCCTCCTCTTCCTCCTCCTCCTCCTCCTCCTCCTCCTCCTCTGCCTCCTTCTTCTCCTTCTCCTCCTCCTTTTCCTCTTCCTTTTTCTCCACCTCCTCCTCCTTCTCCCCCTCTTTAATGTCTACCTCTCCACCTTCACGTCTGACGCTGCACTTCAACTAAACATCAAGTACTTATGCATATTCTCCTAAAGATATATTTTACTTACCGCATTTATTATTATTATATATATATAGTTTCATATTGATTGTGTTGATATACCACTAATGATTCTGCTACATACATCTAGACATATCCTTACTTTATTTCTTCTAACACATCTAAAGTTGATATTTCCTTCTTCTTAGCTTTATATATAATGACTTCTTACTAATCATTAGATTCTGGACCCGTCACATCCACGTTGAAAGTGACTTCATTATGAGAGAGAAAGAGAGAGAGAGAGAGAGAGAGAGAATGTGTGTGAGAGTGAATGTGAGAGAGAGAGAGAGAGAGAGAGAGAGAGAGAGAGATAATGTGTGAGAGAGAGAATGTGTGAGTGAGAGTGAGTGAGAGATCAGCCATGGTTGTCCCAGTAGTCGTCAAGGTACCATACTACATAACGTGTCAATACCTTCTTCCCCCCTATACTCCTCCTCCTCCAAGATACCTGCCTCAGTATGAACTAAACACAGCTCGTATAAGTGGAAGGAGTCGAGGCGAAAGCGCGAAAGGAGGTGCCTAAAGACCGTACTTTGACGCGTGGAGTATAGCCTATAACTCCTCCAGCTCTACCCAGCTCAACCAACAACACCTCCATCATCTCCATCACTACCAACCACCCCAGCCAAGCCAGACGAGGCGAGACGAGACGGGGCCAAATCAACGCCTTCCTCCTGTGCATAAATCACCGTGCATGTTAGCATTATGGAGACGTGAGCTTGGAAGGTAATCAAGATGAATATTCAATAAGAGGACCATCCATCACCTTCCCATTCCTGGCTGATAACCACTGTAATCTGACATCCTCCTTACCCACCCCCATGTTGTCTGCTGCTTGCCTATACTGCATTACGCTCACAGGCTCAGTAGACTGTACTTATACTTGATGACTGGTCTGACTGTCACCACCCTCTCGACACACATTTTTAACCCCCTTCCACACACACACACACACACACACACACACACACACCTTTTAACAAATTATTTATATATTATTATATATCTATCTATTTATTCATCAACATACCATTGTCCTATGTTGATGTTTTATCCCAATGGGTTGTTTTTGTGCTACTCAAAAGATATCACCAATCAAAATACCAAGGAAGGAAGAAAGGAAGGAAGGAAGGAAGGACGGAAGGGTGTACCGTATCGTCAGCCCCAAGAACTGATTGATGGCAGGTTTTCACAGCACTCCAGCCACTGAAAGCGAAAACAAGGAATGACTGAGAGGAAGCATTGAATAAAAGGCTTCGTGAAACTTTAGGAAGTGTTACTATTACACGTCTGGCGATTGAACACATGTAAAGGATATACAGAACAATGGTGAATATACCATGGAAACACACGACTGCTCCCCTCCCTCTGTCTGTAGATGAACTGAACCGTACTGCCGCATCACTTGACTTCTTCGCTTCCCCAGACTCCTTTCCCTTCCCTCCATGCAGAGAACACAACATGCAGACCGGCCATTACCCGTGCCAATCACTCCATTACCCCCCGGCTGGAACCGAGGTAATGGAGTGCTTCCCGTCTATCCCGTGGCAGAGATTACTGAGCTTGGCGTCACTCTTCTCGCTCACATTACCCATGCATACAGAAGTTGGAAGATGTGGGTGGTGGTGGTGGTGGTGGGGGTGGGGCTGTGTTGGTGTTGGTGGAGGCTGTGTTGGTGGTGGTTGGGGCTGTGTTGGTGATGAGTGTGTGTATGTTGGTGGAGGTTTGTGGTGGTGATGTTGGTGATGGTGGTGTGTGTGTGTGTGTTGGTGCATGGTGGTGGTGGTGTGAATATTGTGGTTCCGTGTGTGTTTTACATTAGTTAGTGATTATAACTAAGAGACAAAGTATAAATCTGTTTGATAATGACGAAATTACTTTAATACTAGTACGCATTTGTTCAATATTGAGAGACAACAACTGGTACGCAATTACTTGTCTGTTTCAAAATGACAAGATCACTTAGAATATAAAAACCTGTTTGTTTCATAAAGAGAGAAAACACCTAATACATATTTTTTTTTTATGTATTTAATAGTAAGAGAAAGTACCTAATATAAAAAAATATGTTTGTTTGATACTGGAAGAGAACATATATAATAAAATTATCTTTTCATATAATAGTGAGAAAGAAATTATAATGTACCTAACGTTTTTGTTGTAACTCTTAAAATACCTGCTGGTGATTTTCTCCATAGATACATAATTAAGGAGAGATTCTTTTTGTTGGTAAATTGGAAGACTGGTTACTGCATGATTAGTCCTCCTAACTATGCCAGAAAACAGACGCCCTCAATGGATACAAAATACGGGATCAAAATCTTGGTGACATAGTTTGGATGAATCAGAGACTTTCCAATTCACGAAAAAAAAAAAAAAAAAAAAAAAAAATGAAATATGAAAAAAAAAAAATCCTCTTACATAAAGTCACCTTGAATTAATGTTGCTGACTGTTGACTGGTGATACATATTTACACGTTGGGTCTTTACTAGGCTGGTGATATTTATTAAAGCATCATGCATCATACTCTGCGTTCGTATTCTCTTCGTCGAGATACAGACATTTTTTGGGGGGTATAATCTCGGCCTTGTATACCGTATAATAATATTATGTATTTTTGTTTTTGTGAAGGAAAAGTGTGAAAACAGCGGTAGTGAGAAATTGTGTGTGTGTGTGTGTGTGTGTGTGTGTGAGTGTGAGTGAATGTGTGTGTGAATTTGTGTGTGAGTGTGAGTGAGTGAGTGTGAGTGTGTGAGTGTGTGTGTGTGTGCTTTATTGTGTTCTCCTGCAGGGAAGAGAATATGAATGAATGGTGAGTATAATTATATTGGCTTCCCCTCGCATCTCTCTCACTTTATTTTTTTCTCTCTCTCTCTTTTTGATGAGGGAATGATTTCGAGATTCCCATGAGGCTGGAGAGAGAGAGAGAGAGAGAGAGAGAGAGAGAGAGAGAGAGAGAGAAAGAAAGAGAGAGAGAGAGAGAGAGGGAGAAGGAAAGAGAAAGAGACAGAGACAGAGACAGAGACAGAGAGACAAAGACAGAGACAGAGACAGACAGACAGACAGACAGACACACACACACACACACACACACACAGAGAGAGAGAGAGAGAGAGAGAGAGAGAGAGAGAGAGAGAGAGAGAGAGAGAGAGAGAGAGAGAGAGAGAAGGAGCGGGGCTAATTGAGGATAATACAACCCAGAACACCAGCCAGCGGGACCAGCGTTAATATGAAGGCAGCCGCATACCATCAACCAGTATATAATAATCAACTGATAAGTCTTACTCCTTCTCTACTGTATATTATCATGATATTATTACATGACATATTGCAAATTAAGAGTAGAGACGTATGGCTCGGGCAAGATATTATTCTCTACTCCTCTTCTGCCTCCTCGCCCTCCCCACCACCACCCCCTGCTTCTCCTCCTCCTCCTCCTCCTCCTCCTCCTCCTCCTCCTCCTCCTCCTCCTCGTATACTCTTCCTATACTTGTTGTAAGGTGGTTGATGCTTTTGTGATAGTAGCAGCCGCGGGAAGCAACAGCAGACGAAAAAGAAGCAGAAACAGCAGCAGCAAAAGAACTATAGTAGCAGAAGTAGTAGCAGTAATAGTAGCAGAAGTAGTAGCAGTAATAGTAGCAGAAGTATGAACAGGAATCACAGCCATAACACTATCTCTTTATATCAAGACTTAGTGAGTGACAATGCAAGCTCACGTTTGTCTATTTCTCCTCCAAAATGTTATTAAGAAAAAGTACGAAAGACCATAATGCCTTGATTAATTAATGATGAGAAACGCTACACACCTTAATTGGGTTTCCGAATATTCCAGCTGTAATTTCGACCACGTTTCAGACACCGGGAAATCCAGGAATATAATACCCAGGGCAGCCGAGGTATATAAATGGAGGGAGGCAAGGAGGGAAGGAGGGAAGGAGGGTATAATAAGGGAAGGTAACAATAATAAATAATAGGAAGGACCACAAGTCAACAACACTGTGGACCAATACGTGTTCGTCACTTGTAACGATAAGTATAGCAGTACTTCATCCAAACAACCAGTCAGATTATACCTTTTATTATTTTCCTCTCTCACAACTATATTGCCTTGATACAACATTCTTTTGCCCCTGCAGCTGGATCTTGGTGCCTACTTAGGAACACATTTTTATTACCTTCGTATGATCAGTTTTGCTTTATTGTAGAATATGGTATGCAACTGATATCATACAACAACAAAGTCTTCAATGTTTTATTTATTTTTTATTCAGGATTGTTTTTTGTTCTATTGCCTGTACACATAAGGCCATGCAGCCAGACCACTGAACCTAATAATATGAAGGTGGCTTTCTCTCAGAGTATCATAGCATTCCATCAATTTGTTGACGAGGATAAATCTCTGGCCTAACTCCTACCATCTTAATAAATATAGGAAAGAATTTATATATATATTTTTTTTTTTAGTTGTTGTCTGATGCTCGTCGATGGCTGGAGGAGGGGAGTGGTGTGGTGGTATGGTGTGGTGGTGTGCTAGTGGTGTTATGATGTGGTGTGGTGTCGTGGTGTGTTGGTGATATTTTGGTATGGTTTTGTGTCGTGGTCTGTTGGTGTGGTGGTGTGATAGTGTAATGTGTTGGTGGTATTTTGGTGTGGTAGTGTAATGTGTTGGTGGTATTTTGGTGTGGTGGTGTGACTGTGGTGTAACAAGAACACCACAGTAGTACTATGTCATGAGTTGATGGTGTAAAGGTTCAGAAAGGGTACCAACAACAGCCCAAACCAGGAGAGCCCTCAGACAGACTCGGGTAATGATAGCGGCATATTATCATTTGTGAAACGAGTACTATGTCTCTCTTATCGAGGGAGGCATCTCACAGGGAATATATCATTGTCGTTGTCATTATCATTATCGCTGTCAGTCATCTTCATCCTGGCCTGGCCGTGGCTCCTGGCTACATCTGTCCTTCACAGTGCTGGAACCCAATGCCACAAACGCCGTGTAATTATGAAGGTGTTTCTGGTAACAGGTTCATCCTAGTCCTTATGCCAGCACCCTTGAAGCATCCAGGGTCAATCCACCTACGGGGAAACCAAACAACAACCACAGGACCTGAAAACTACCAGGTACCAAACATCAAGAATAAAAGAAGAGAGATCCCCAGGTAAGTGTTCGTTGAGGTCGTGGCGTCTGGTACCTGCCCCCGTCCGCGCCATCACTCCCGCTTAATTGTCCTCCCAAGTACATAATCTTGTCATTGTACTCGACAATTATAATAAATTTTGTGGGGACCCAGCAGTTGTGTTGAGCGGGTCGTGGCGGGTACACCAAGCAGACCATTCCACAGAGACGTTCATGTCGCTTCGTACAAAAGGAGAGCGTTGGACGGAACCACAATTTTGCACAAAGAAAACTCGAAAAAAAAAATATATGGCTGTTTGTAAATCCTGATGGGTCCGATCCGAGTTGGTGTGGTGTTGCCTGGGAAATGCATTTAATCTTCTTGTAGGTTTAGAACAAAATACCGTGTTGCTTACTTCTCTAGCTGTGAACTGAAGATGATGATGATGAGGTGACCTGCCCATCATTGACAACCAGCATTTACCCATCGGCCTTCTAGTACCCAAGGACCATAAGTTTGTCGACCTTCTAGTGCCTTAGGCCTTTGATATCTCTCAGCTTTCCAGGACTTTATACCTGCAGCTTCTCGGTGTCTCAGTCTTCTATCTATGCCAATGTCCATCTTGCCAACAGTCAATCAATCCTCCAGACATTTTATCCTTCGAAATCTCTATCTTCTTGACAATATTTCCGTCTTACCCTCCAGGCTTCTTATGCTTCTTCCACCTTTCCATTCCTTCATCCTCTAGTCCATCCATTGTTTTGACCCACCATCTCTCCTCCAGTGGGAATCGTCTACCTAACTACGAAATCTACTGACAACACAAAGTAGGAGGTCCTTCTTCTTCAGCCAAAAGGACATCGGAACTAGACATGCACACCTACTTGGTTATGATACAGGATTAGAAGGAATGGTATAGCAAATGTCCCTATATACAGTAAATATACGAGCAAAGTGATGCGCATTCCAAAGTCATGAAAATTATAGACAACCATCTTTTCTCGCCACAAAAGTGCTATCACTAGTACTAACTTGGTTAAAACTTAATTGTACTGATCAAAAATGAACCCAAGCTCTCCAGACCGGGCACTGAATTAAAAAAATGAAACACAAAGGCTGCCTGGTTATAAAAAGATGGTGTTTATAGATTCAGTTCTCTCTACAATAAATCCAGTACGATTTTCTTGTGTAGCTGCATAAGGAATAATGATGTTGTACAGTACTGGCCACTACCGACCTTGGAAATGATCATCGTGAATCTTGAGGGAGTTGAGGCGCGACCTACTAAACTCGTCCCATCCATCACACAAATGGGATACAAAAACAAGACGACTGACTGCAGGCATCATTGGACCTCCATTCGTTACAGACGAGACTTGGCAATTCGTGAGGCGAGCTGATTGAGATTTTCAGAGTCTGTCATAGATTTGAGATCATCCACGACCGAGGAATATTTCACTTACACACACACCATCACAACGGAGAACAAGAGCGTGGAAGCTTGTTCTGAATTGTCTCCATCGTGTTATACTCTAGCTGTGTTGGCTGGGTTTATATTTTAGGTTAAAGATGAAGACAGTGAAGTGGAGGCGAGTCAACATAGCATTAACAAACAACCTTGCAAGAACCATTAGGGCTATTGCTGTCTGGGTGAAGGTCCTTGGTATTCCATTGTAAGATTGGGAAGAGGAGGAGGAGGAGGAGGAGGAGGAGGAGGAGGAGGAGGAGGAGGAGGAGGAGGAGGAATGAATGAAGAGTGTGATGGGAAGAGAAAGGAAGAGTGTGAGTGGAAGAGTGTGAGTGTGGAAGAGTGTGTGTGTGGAAGAGTGTGAGTGGAGAAAAACGAGGAAGGAAGGAAGGAGTGGCCGATAAACTGCCTGACAATTCGAAAATCCACAACAAGGAGAAGATTGAAGGCATGACTACGTACTGTATACATGATTACCTACAGTATACATGACATACCTATACTGTATACATGACTAGCTATACTTTATACATAGCTACTTACTATATAATATAGATGTGTATACTTAACAACCTATCTTCAATCCCAACACACACACCTTGTTTTATAAATGACACTTAAGAATTGTTAGGGTGATAATAAGGTGTATATATAGAGCTTTACTGAAGGTCCCTCTCCACTCCTCTCTGGCACCCACTCCAAACATTACCAACATATCTGACTGGATTCCTGAGAGAGAGAGAGAGAGAGAGAGAGAGAGAGAGAGAGAGAGAGAGAGAGAGAGAGAGAGAGAGAGAGACTTCAGTACTCCTTCATTCTTCTCTTCCAATCCTGTCTTGTCCATCCTGAGAGAGAGAGAGAGAGAGAGAGAGAGAGAGAGAGAGAGAGACTTCAGTACTACTCCATTCTTCTCTTCCAATCCTGTCTTGTCCATCCTGAGAGAGAGAGAGAGAGAGAGAGAGAGAGAGAGAGAGACTTCAGTACTACTCCATTCTTCTCTTCCAATCCTGTTTTGTCCATCCTGAGAGAGAGAGAGAGAGAGAGAGAGAGAGAGAGAAGAGAGAGAGAGAGACTTCAGTACTCCTCCATTCTTCTCTTCCTATCCTGACTTGTCCATCCTGTCCATCCTACTCCATCCTACCTGCCTGATGGTGGTGAGGGAGGGAGAGGGAGGGGTAGGTGCTGGAAGATAGGAATAGGGAGGGAGGGAGTAGGGAGAGAGAGAGATAGAGAGAGAGAGAAAAAAGATCAAGCCGCCTGAGTGGCCAATTTGTTTCGGCCGCTTTGTCTTCGCCTCGGTGATTGGTCTGTTTGTTTGAGGCGCCATCTGATCGGCCCGCTGATTGGTCTGTTTGTTTGGGCCGCCATCCGATCTGCCCTCTGATTGGTTCCGGCCCCGGGTGGAAGGTACTGACTCGCCTTATGATTTACGGTCCGACTATAAATTAGATCTAGGCTTCCATAATGTCTGGATAGGAAATTTACCACATTCTTCTATGCCAGTGTTTATATCCTTAAATGATCAGATGCGAGGCCCCGCTGAGGAGGTCAGTAAAGTGGTCAGTTTATGAGTTGCAGTTAGAAATATGTTGCTTCATTAAAAGAGAGAGAGAGAGAGAATGTGAGAGAAAAAGGGATTAACAGACGAAAAATATATACAGAGAGAGAGAGAGAGAGAGAGAGAGAGAGAGAGAGAGAGAGAGAAAAGGGGATTAACAGAGACAAATATAATATACAGAGAGAGAGAGAGAGAGAGAGAGAGAGAGAGAGTAGATATAGAAGACTTTCAGAGACCAATTATACAGAGAGAGAGAGAGAGAGAGAGAGAGAGAGAGAGAGAGAGAGAGAGAGAGATTATAGCAATAGGTCAATCAAGCATCCCCATCTTAAGGAATGAACAGAAGGTAAGGTTTAGTCAAGGTAAGGAGGAGGAGGGGGAGGAGGAGAGGAGGAGGGGGGGGGGAGTTCAATGATGGTAGTGGTGGATGGAAGGGATGAGGGGGGGGGGGTTGGTTGGGGGGGGGTGTCTTATATTTATCTTTATTATTATTATTATTATTATTATTATTATTATTATTATTATTATTATTATTATTATTATTATTATTATTATTATTATTATTATTATTATTGTTATTGTTATCGTTATTATTATTATTATCATTATTATTATTATTATTATTATTATTATTATTATTATTATTATTATTATTATTATTATTATTATTATTATTATTTTTCGTGTAGCCTACTCAAATCTTATTATTCTTCATTTTTTATTTTCTTGTTTTTTTTTAGTTGTTTTTGTCGTTATTGTGTTTTTTTCATTGTTGTTGTTGTTGTTGTTGTTTTTGTCATTGTTGTTGCTGGTGGGAGTGCTGTTGTTATCATAGTTGTTGTTTTTGTTGTTTTGCTGTTTTTGCAGTTGTTTGTTTCTGTTGTTACTATTATTGTTGTTGTTGTTATTGTTATTCAATTAACTCTGTCTTATTAATTTACAGACAGTATTTAATTTTCTATAGTTATTTTTTAAAAGCTAATCTTCGTTTGCAGAAAATGTTATAGAAATGTATATATATATATATGTTTTTTTATATAGATAGATTTATGTATTTTCCTCTTTTAAAAAAATTTCATCAACCAGAGTAATTTCCCCAGACATAGAGAAAACACTAAAATAAAATATTCCAGTGTTAATAATTATAGAGGAAAGAAATTAAAAGGACTATTATACATTTAATCCTGCACTCGGACCAACTTAATCATCCAAGCAATTAATCTAAGCAAGAAAAATAATTATGATGTAATTTTTTTATTTTTTTTAAGGATTATCAATTATCACTCGTACCAACTCAAAAAATCGTCCGGCATTAATCCAAGCCAAAAAAAAAATATATATAATAAAATAAAATAATAATAATAATGATGATGTAAAAAAAATTCTTTGAACGCGGATGCAAGTGATCACGTCGTACCACAAAAACAACAACAACAACAACAACAACAACAACAACAACAACAACAACAATTTCTTTAACGTACGAGTAATAAAATTCAGGCAAGGGCAAGTAAAAAAAAAAACGCCGATATATAATAGAAGCAGTACAATTCTTTATCCATCCTCTCACAAAATATTCAAAATGCTCCATAATTAATTTGGCCATAAGCTGTACGTAATTATTATCGAGTGAAAATATACCAAGTTAACGTTTTGTAGCCACCCATGCACCTCAAAAAAAAAAAAAAAAAAAAAAAATCTTCTCTCTTTCTTCTTTCTCCTCCTCATTTTTCTTTCTTCTCTTTCTCTTTACACTTTCTTCCTTCTCCTCCTCTTTTCTCTTTCTTCTTTTCCTCTTTTCTTCTTCCTTCGCCTCCTCCTTTTTCTTTTCTTCTTCTCTTCTCCTCCTACTACTTTTCTTCTCTTCCTACACCTCTTCTCTTTTCTCCTCCTCCTTTCTCTTTTTCCCATCTTCATCCTCCTACTCCTATTTTCTCCTCCTCCTCCTCCACCTTCTCCTACTTTTGCTTTCTCCTCCTCCTATTTTCTCCTCCTCCTCCTCCTCCTTCTCCTACTTTTGCTTTCTCCTCCTTCCATTTTTCCCTCCTCTTCATCGTCGTCTCCTTCTGCAGTAGTGTCTCCTTCTGTGTCATTACCCATGCCCCCAGTTTTGCCCTAATGACGGAAATTTTCTCAACACACGACCTCAGGGCCTCGTAATCTATCGGGGGGCATGGTGGTACTTCTGATGGGGCCTGGGGTGAGGAAGGTAGGAGGGGAAGGGGAGGGGAGGGAGGGGAAGGGAAGGGGAGGAAGGAAGGTAAGAGGGGAAGGGATGGAAGGGGAAGGGGTTGGGAAGGGATGGGGAGAGGGAGGGAAGAACAAATTGAATGGGGTAATAAGATGGGTGACAGAAAGGAAGTGGGTGGAGGAGTGCATGGGTTGTGGGGAGAGGGGAAGTAAATAGAGAGGGATGATGGGTGGGTGGGTGAGTGAGTGGGTGGGAAAAGTGAGTGTAGGAGTGGGTTGGGAGAGGGGAAGTAAACAGATTGGGATGGTGGGTGGGTGGGTGAGTGAGTGGGAAAAGTACAGTAGGTGGAGGAATGGTGGGTGGGTGAGTGGTGTGAGAGAAAAGAGAGTGGAGGAGTGGTGAAGGGGTGGGTGGGTAGGTGAGAGAGATAGACAGACATCGATAACTTTGCTAAACAAGTTTGGTGTTTGGAAAAATTGATATACTAAATTTTTTCTAGCTGTTACGAACCCTTTTTGATGTCACAGTGGTGTATACGAATTCCTGAGACCGACTGTACATACATACCATCACGAACTCTAAATAAAGCGTCCAGGTTTCGTTTGCAGTTCCGAATCATCAGTTTGACATCCCAGTGAACCAATTGAAATGTTTTTTTACACTGTTTAATAAATATATGTTGGAGAGGTCGTTGAAGGGGAGATTTTCATTTTGATTCCTCCTAACTATTCCAGGAAACAACAGACGACATTAATTAATATTCCTAATAGGGGGATCTGTTGTTTTTTCTTGGCATAGTTTTGGAGGATTCGATCGAAGTAAGCCTGGGTACTTATTATAGCTCGTGACGGTACAATGAAAGGAATATGTCCTACCATAATTGATCTCTGCTAGATAAATTAACTCTAGAACTAAAGATGACATAACCCTTGCCACCAGACGTCAGTGTATCATAACATCATATAATAGTTAGGCCTGTAGTGTAATATAATTGTAATGTTTTTTGTTCATCAACCATGTATTATAGTCCGTCTATAGAGTTCTCATGAAAGTCACGTATGTTGAGTGTGAGTGTGTATGCGTGTGCGTGTGTGTGTGTGTCAATGAGTGAGGGAGTGAGTGTCAGTGAGTGAGTGTTCGTGTGCGTGTTCCAACAGTAATATTCGAGACGCAAGGGTAAGTGCGTGCCTGCTTGCACTTGCTTGCGTGCCTACGTTCGATGACACATGCACTTAGAGCGGGATCTGTGTGAGCATGGGCGTCTTTCACCCTCCACTGCAACACAAGATTTCTCCATCAGGGAAGGATTATTATATACCCATGAACACCTTCCATGCTGCTCTGGCTGGCTGGCTGGCTTACTGCTGGCTGGCTGACTGACTGAGTAGGGAGTGGTGCGTGTAGAAATATTATAGGAAGCAAGGTGCAGTTCTATTGGCACAAGAATTCTTACACCTGCACCCTGTAGGTTTTGAAGGGTTTACGACATATGGAAAATTTTATGACTACCTAACTGCTGTACATCATTATTAGTAGGTTTATTGTTTTGTAATCACCGAGTCACTTGGTAGACCATTTATTTCAGCCAGTACTTCCAGAATAATGAACTCTCTTTCCATATAACCTTCATATGATGTGTAAGAATTCATGTGGCCAACTATACATAGAATATATACTTTGAGTCTTGAAGTTTGAATGTATTATATGAGTCTAATGTTTTAAATAAAAATTGAAGCCGATTTCTCATTGTATTTCATAACTTTCACTGTTATCCAATACGTCTTAGTCCAAGTTAGTACTAGTGATTACACTATTGCGGTCAGAATATAAATTAGTTGGTTGATATATTTGCACGAGGTTGAAGTGTGCATCTATCACCTTGGTAGCATATTAGTCGCTCTTATATATATTGGTTGAGGGGCATTTGCTACCGTTCCTTCTACCCCCTTATCATAACCAAACAGATATGTAAAAAGTGAATATAAAAAAAAAACAATTCATTTCCCAGCATGATTATAAAGGACTTGGTAATAACCACAGCATCCTTTCCTATATAACCCCCAATGCCACTACTACTATTACTACCACTATTAACACTACTATCACCACCACCACTACTATCATTACCACCACCACTAATACCACCACTAACACTACCACTACCACTAATACCACCACCACCAGTACTAACACTACCACCAATACTAACACCACCACTACTAACACCACCACTAATACCACTACCACTACTAACACCAACACCACTAATACCACTACCACTAACACTACCACTACCACTATAATACCACCACCACTAATACCACTACCACTACTAACACCACCATCAGTACTAACACTACCACCAATACTAACACCACCACCACTAACACTACCACCACTAACACCACCACTAATACCACTACCACTAATACCACCACTACCACTAATACCACTAACACTAACACTAACACCACACCACCACCACCACCAACACAGCCACCAGCCGCGTCTACAGACAGTGAATTATACCCTGATCATTTACTGTCGATCTGTACAGCATCTTGCCGCCTGAGTCCCGAGAAAACACCTCGATCGAATGTGTTGTTCTGAGTGCCCTTAATCGCTTAATGACCGGGTTGGTAATGACTATTTTGAGAGCTAATGGTTTTTGTGGTGTGCACGTCGGTCGGTCGGTCGGTCGGTCGGCACGTCGGCTATAGCTGGTCGGGAAGGATAGAGTGAGGGAGGGGGGTGGGGGGTGGTGATGGTGATGGTGATGGTGATGGAGAAGCAACAACATGGCTTCTGCTGCTGCTGCTGCTGTTGGTGTTGTGTTTTGTTGTGTTTTGTAGAGGTTATATTTTGTAAGTTGCTCCTTCCTTTCAGTGGTTCAAATTGTTAGTACATATTACGGAGACTGGTGGAAGGAAGGAAGGAAGGAGATGGAGGGAGGGAAGGAGGAATGATCTGAGAGTAGGAGGGAGGGAGGGAGGGAGGGAGGGAAGGAAGGAGAATTGATCTGAGAGTAGGAAGGAGAGAGGGAAGGAGGAATGATTCTACAGAAGGAGGGAAGAAGGAATGATGTTACAGTAGGATAAATGGAGGGAGGGAGGGAAGGAGAAATGATTTTGCAATATATAGGATGGAGGAAGAAATGATCTGAGAGTATAGGAGGGAAGGAGAAAAGAAGGAGGCGAGGAAGGAAGAGAAAATATGAAAGGATGCATCAAGGAAGGGAGAGATAGAGGATGATAAGGAAGGTAGGATTATAGTGTGTGTGTGTGTGTGTGTGTGTGTGTGTGTGTGTGTGTGTGTGTGTTTGTGTGTGTGTGTGTGTGTGTGTGTGTGTGTGTGTGTGTGTGTGTGTGTGTGTGTGTGTGTGTGTGTGTGTTGAGTGAGCATAATTATAATTGTCATATTCTCTATTTATTTTTCCAGTGTTCAACATATTGACTATAAGAGAGATGGTGTCTTAATGTGTTTGTGATTCAAGCATTTTTATAAGGTAATGAATGTGTCACTTACTCTCTCAGTTAGTTACAAATTAAAGCATATAAAATTATATATTGACCAATTCCAATACAGTGAGTGAGTGAGGGAGTGATTGAAAGAGGAAGGGAGTGAGTGAATGAGGAAGGAAGTGAGTGAGTGGGTGAGTAAGTGAGTGAATGAGTGTGGGAATGATTGAATGAGTGAGTGTTTGAATGAGGAAGGAAGTGAGTGAGTGAGTGAACGAGGAAGGAAGTGAGTGAGTGAGGGGTGTCCTGAAATATGCGTGTATATATATGATCCATGCATGAGTTTTTGTAACCTAATAATATGTGACTTCCTTCCTCCCCAGTTCTTCAGTCATTAGCGCTTACATTGACTACAAGAAGACGGGAAAGGGAAGGGGAGGGGAGGGGAAATATTCTGAAGTATGCGTGTATGAAACAGGAATTGAGTTTTTTTTTTAGTTTTTTTTGTGTGTGAGTTTTTTTTTTTTTTTTTTTTTTAGTCAATTTGGGACATCCGGACTAAGAGAGGTGTATATATATAGATGTGAATGTGTTCTTTCTCAGGTGGTGCGCGTTCATGAACTCATTCGAGACTTCTTCCATTCTTTTCCTACTTTTACGAAGAGTGACTGATGGCAGGCAAAGACGGAAGGAGGGGAGGGGTAGGTAGATGTTCTGATTGTCACCTGTACAAGACTCGTGTTTTGTAAGGTGTAGTTAGTCAGTTGTTGCAGCAGTTTTATCTCTATTCACGTGTTTTGTAAGGTGTAGTTAGTCAGTTTTTACAGCAGTTCCATCTCTATTCACGATGGCAGAAATTCTTAGCTATTATTCTTCAAGCTCTAATTTTTTATGTTGCATTTCTAACACTCCAGTTTCAGTCGAAGTATATATATATATATATATATATATATATATATATATATATATATATATATATATATATATATATATATATATATATATATATATATATATATATATATATATATATATATATATATATATATATATCACAGGAGGTAGACAGACATTAGAGACATTACAAACAAACAAAGTAGACAAGGCAGTAAAGGGATACAGTAGTTATGTTGAACAGAAGAGAAAGAACGTGGACAAGACAGAGACAAGGTTAGGAAAAACCAAAACAGAGATATATAGTACAATCCGAGACAGAGACTCCGATAACGACAGGATGAACAGAGACCGACAACCTTCATGATGGACAGAGAAACAAAAAGACAAAGAGGTAATTAATTAATGAACAAATACATAGACGACAGCAACAACATCAACCAACCAACAAGGAACAGAAGGAGGAGGAGAAGGACGGACTAACAAACACTAACAAACAACACTGACTGACGGACTGACTGACCACAAAAAATAAAAAATAACAATAAGTAGAAAAAAAAAGATACAAATAATAATAATATAATAAAAAAAAATAGTTATTCAAAGTGTGTGCATCTGCCATGATATAAAGAGAGAGAGAGAGAGAGAGAGAGAGAGAGAGAGAGAGAGGGAGAACAGGGACTAAGTTATGTCCAGTAATTACACATGTCAACTGGAGCGACCATCCAAGGAGTCACCCGGACGCCAATTGCTGGGTTTATTTAAGGGGGACATTTTGTGTTGGTAAATCTGGAGTAACTGAATTCTCCCAAACTCTTTCAAGCAACGGAACACCATTATAGTTGTTCATCTGTTCCTGTTGTTTCCTGGCATACTTTGGAGGAATCAAGGCACTCCAATGTAGCAAAAAAGAATTACCCCCTTAATTATGGGACCCTGTGTGTGTTGTAGTCAGAAAATTGGAGATAAACGAGTCCTTCAAATATTGCCACGAAACAAACACCACCTCTATATAATGAAAGGAGCTTGTTTCATGGCATGGTCAGGAGGAACCAGAAGCCTCCAAGTTTCATACACGATCACAGGGTCCTTAAAGGGGATCGGGAGTAGGTGACAGGCTTGGGGGGGGGGGGTTTGGGAGATGCAGGAGTAGGGGGACAGGCTTGGGAGGGGGGGCTTTGGGGATGCGGGAGTAGTGGGACAGGCTTGGGGGGGGTTTGGGGGATGGGGGAGTAGTGGGACAGGCTTGGGAGGGTTAGAGGGTGCGGGAATAAGGGGCAGGCTTTCTACCCACCCCTAGTCCCGCACCCCCTTAAATACGTTTGGGAGAGTGGGTCCGCCCGCCTCAGTCTTTCAAAGGGGGAACTATTCCAAAGAGAGAGAAAATGAGTTGGGGACGAATGTTGGGTGAGCTGATAGAGAAACTCGCACATGTATAGAACCTTAAAACAAAATCCAAGGGGACATAATCGTCTGAGTCACACACACACACACACACACACACACACACACACACACACACACACACACACACACACACATCGGATAAAGTGATTGGAGTCATTAATTTGGTACGAGTTTATTGTTTTATTCTATTTTTTTTTATCAGGGTCCATCACTATTATTGAGTGTGTGTGTGTGTGTGTGTGTGTGTGTGTGTGTGTGTGTGTGTGTGTGTGTGTGTGTGTGTGTGGCGAGGTCTGATGGTTAATGTGATTCCTCCAAAATATATGCCAGGAAACAGATCCATATGAATAAAAATAATAGTATTCTGTTGTCTGGAATAGTTAGGAGGAATTCCTTGCTCCAGATTTGCCAGCCAAACAATGAGCAATAATTATAGCCCCTTGAGGGAGTCTGTCATTTGAGGTCCACGAACTGGTTTACTGTCAATTCTTCCAAATAATGTTGTGCTCTGGTTGGTGGTCTGTTTCCTCTTACAAAAAATAGCCTTGAGAAATAGTTTGTCTATCCTTCCAATTCCCCCGCAGCGAGCTCACCCAACCCCACCATACATACACATACACCCTTAAGTTAAAAAAAAATTGTTGAGCGCTGTAAATAAAAAGTATGACAACATAAACATGGTAAAAAAATCCATTCTGAAACAACCAGGTCACCATCTTTAAGCGATTTCATCATACTCTTCGTTACGTTGTATCAGTTTTCATCGTGTCTAAACTGTGAAAGAAATACATATTACCAAGGCCAAGAAATATACCAAGGTATATATATCTCTTGGCTTTGCATATTAGCATGTGTCGAGCGAGTGTAAAACGCAAGCGAAAGAGGGAATGAACTCGTGGGTGAGTGGCGTTGGACAGATAAGAGATGATGAGTGAGGCTGCAGTACTACTAATCAGTTGAGAATTTACTGTGGAGACAACAGGTCTTATAGGAGGAGGAGGAAACGTAATGGGAGTGAGGAGGCTAGAGATGATGTCATATAATAGCCGTAGGGATGAGAACAAAACAGGACAGACAGGCAGTGGAGATAGTGCGTTGTTGAGGCCATGTGTTGTGTTTATTTTTATTTATCACACATGCAGGGGCAAAGGAAAAGAAGAGATTTAGTAATGATCTAGTGGGTGAATGGCAAGACAGTCAGTCAATGTGGTTAAATGTGTGTGTAGGTGGTTTTAGCAGCGACGGGACAGTAACATACATCACCACCAACTAACTTAACTCCCTTCTCAGTCATGTTATGTTTTTGTACTGAAATTAATCAAGCCTGAAGAAGGAATACATAAGAAACGGAAGGCTTTGCAGTCTGTAGGAAAAGTTAATTAATTTCACGTGAATGACGAAATACACTCACGCACCGACTATGAAGCATTTGTGAGTCATTAGTATGCTATCATGTCACACAATCCCTCAATAAAAAAACAATCACACAGCGTACGGACTAAAAACAATAAATACAAAATCATGACATGAATATCGTAAACATGAGAGCGCCAGTAGTGGTTGGTAGGTAAGGGGCCTGGACGGTGGAGTAGCAGAAAGAGTCAAGGGAGAGACACACAGGTACAGCCCGCGCCATCTCTTGCGGGAATAAGGAACTAGACGATAATAAAAATCATGGCGGGTCTGTCAGGCAGCCAGAATAAGAGGTATGATTGCCGCCACGGTCCTTCCCTCGGGCACATAATGAGACTAGACTGGAGGTAATATTATTTTATCCTTTTTCCAACATTTCTTGCATTGACGTCTTGTAAATCATATTATGTTGTCGTGTTTGTTGCTTTCTTAACGTAGTTCATGTTTTCTGAAGGTTTACTTGTACTGTACACTGTATGTATGTATGTACAGTTGTAGACAAAAAATCCTTTCCACCTTTTCATTGTTGTCGTGTCATGTATGTATATACAATACATATACACACATACAGTACATGCCACCAAAAGAGTACTCACAGCTTCGAAATCTGTCCAATACAATACGAGTTTAGAAATGAGTAGGTGGAAAGGAACTCTTGACAGAAACTATATATTTTTTATTTTGTACGGTTCGCGGTTGGTCATATTTTCATGTATAAATTCTGTAATTCTGTGTGTGTGTGTGTGTGTGTGTGTGTGTGTGTGTGTGACCTTAGGGATTCACGACGGTCTTGTGTGGTCGTTCATAATTCCATGTATTGTAATTCTGTGTGTATGTGTGTGTGTGTGTGTGATAGGGGATTCACGACTGTCTCCAGTAAAGAAAAGTTGTCTGTTGGTATGTGTGCGTCTTACTTAGCATTTGTTTTTCAATCCTAAATACTTTACGCTGTTTAACTATATATTTCTTACTGGCTTGAACACTGTATAATTTTTTTTTTTTTTTTTTTTTTTTTTTTTTTTTTTTTTTTTGACAGTGCTACAAGTTGGTTGGTTGGTTTGTGTGTCTCGTATTATTTTCCTTTCCTAGTCTTGTAAACATTGCTGAAGGGTTTTGGTGTATCTCTCAATGGGGTTTTGTTATGTGTGGGGAGATATTATTTTATTGGGTTTTGTTTTGATTCTATAAGGATAATGTAAATATGACTTGTGTATATATTGTGCTGTATTAGTATGTTGTGGTCAATAAAACATCTATCTATCTATCTATCTATCTATCTATCTGTGAGTATTTCATCTTTTAATGCCATTTTTGTCAGAGTTCGTATTTTCTGTTGGTATTTCTATAGTTTATTTATCTATATATCCATTTATTTATTTTAAGAGAGTTGTTCACAAGTAGTTTTCTATTGCTGTAGGATCAATCACCTCTCTCTCTCTCTCTCTCTCTCTCTCTCTCTCTCTCTCTCTCTCTCTCTCTCTCTCTCTCTCTCTCTCTCTCTCTCTCTTTCTTTACCATACTCAATAGCCTTTGTCTCTATAAATCTCCACCTTCTCCCTTATATCCTCACCCTCAATCACTCCCCAATGTCCACCTACATCCACATATCCACACCCAATCAATCCTTTAGACATCCACATCTACTACTTGTACTATCCCCACTTCCTCTCTCACCACCATTCCACACCAATTACTTCATACACCAATATACACACTTTCTAACTATGATTCCTACCCACCACCACCATCACCACCACCACCTCCACCACCATCACGTTTCCCACCTCTACTCTACTCCACCTACCTACCTACCTACCTACCTACCTACCTACCTACCTAAACACACACACACACACACACACACACACACACATAATATTCCCTCCTTCACCTACCATCACGATATATGGCAATTTCCCTTCCCTTATTTCACTTCTCACCCTTTTTCATTCACCGTCCAATTATTTCTTCTGGGCTACAGACATGCCTACATACATACATCCCTCTATCCTATCCTATCCTTCCCCTACCCTGCACTCCCACAACCAACCACCACAAGGGCCTCTAGACACTTTCACCCCTATCCTTTCACCTATCTTTTTCCCTCCATACACATCATTCCATCTTACACCGCCAGATCCACTCACCTCATCCCAGCAGCCCAACTCAACCCAGCCTTATCCTATCCTTGCAAACCCAACCCTAGCCTTCCCAACCCAACTCTAACTTACCCAATCCTATCCTAACCTATCCAACCCTATCCTACCCTAGCCTTGCCACTTCAGCCCAGCCCAACCCTATCCTATCCTATACGCTATTTTATCCTTCCAAATGCAACCCTACCCAATCCAACCCTACCCCAACCTTGCCAACCCAAGCCAACCAACCCTACCCCAACCGTAGCCTTCCCACCCCATCCTATCCCTACCCTACCCTACCCTACCGTACCCTACCCTATACCCACACCGTCCACACTATCAGACCATAAATAACACATACAACAAGCGCAGGGGCTCCATAATTTATACGAAACCAAAAATAAGAGGTTTCGCAGCTACGGTATAAATGTTGTGTGGCTCATAAATCCTAACTATCACGACTCGTCAGCAACACCTGCAGCACCAACTACAGATAACAGGGAAACAAAACGAGACGGACCGGATTTTAACACATGTACAGTACAGTTGCCACCACTTATAACTGATACAGGCAGCCTTGTCAGTCGTCCCCTTCTCCTGTACCTGTTATTATAAGTGCTGGCAATTGTATAGTATATATCTCTTTAAATTAATTGACCGTGTGATGTTGTAGTAAGATATTTGGAGATGAATGAGTCGTTCCAATATTGCCACCACGAACGAAACAAACACACACACACACACACACCTATACTGTATATAGAAGGAGCTTGTCTCGTAGTATGCATGGTCAGGAGGAATCACAAGCCTCCCAATTTTTATACACGATCACAAGGTCTTCAACACATATGTCCGCTGTCTATGTAATTGGTGCGACTCACTTGCATAATAATCGGTTTTATTTGCGTTTCTCTTGTCTGGTTCGACCGTCCATTTTCGTCCAATCACATCTCTTAATAGCTATTTTACTATTGGTACATTAGAGAGCGCCTTGATTCTTCCAAAGTATGCCAGGAAACAGGATTCAATTAACGTGTATAATGGAGGTGTGTTGCTTGGAATAGTTTGGAGGAATCAGTAGCCTTCCACTTTATCAACAATTAACCTTCCTACCGTCTCACGTTTTAGTGAATGATGCTGGACGTGTCATGTATTTTTTTTTTTTTTTTTTTTTTTTGGAGCACTGAAAACACAATATCAAATCTGAAAAAAAATAAATGCTGTACTTTGATATTTTTCAGAGACGTGTTTGTGTGTGAATGTGAATGTGTGTGTGTGTATAAATGTGTGTGAATGTATATATGTATCTACGTGCGTGTGTGCGTGTGTGTGTGTTAATATTTCATCGCCAAATTATCGGTGAAAATATATGAGTGGATAGGACGGGCGGGCCGGGCACCCTGTTGGTTTATCCATTTTAGCCAGATTGTGTTGATATCCTATGTAGTGTTTCCTCGATAATGGCGAAATAAACAAACGCCAGATGATATCGAGAAAATGAGGGAGGGAAGAGGGGCGGGGGGGCGGGGGTGTAGAGGGAGGGAGGGAAGAGGGGTGGGGTGTAGAGGGAGGGAAGAGGGGAGGGGCGGGGGGGGGGTAGAAGGGGGGAAGAGGGGCGGGGGTGTAGAGGGAGGGAGGGAAGAGGAGTGGGGGGGTGTAGAGGGAGGGAGGGAAGAGGGGCCGGCGGGGGTGTAGAGGGGGGAGGGAAGAGGGGCGGGGGGGTGTAGAGGGAGGGTGTAGAGGGGAGGGGGGGGGTGTAGAGGGAGGAAAGAGGGGGTGTAGAGGGAGTGTACAGGGGCGGGGGTGTAGAGGGAGACGCCACTATTATGGATGATAGATGAGGGAAGAGATAAGTGTTCTTCCTAGTCTCTCTCTCTCTCTCTCTCTCTCTCTTTCTCTCTCTCTCTCAAGGATGAGGGGTATACTGTAAGTGTTCCTATAAATAGTCTCTCTCTCTCTCTCTCTCTCTCTCTCTCTCTCTCATAAAAGGATGAGGGATATGAATGATAATTGTTCTTCCTAGTCTCTCTCTCTCTCTCTCTCTCTCTCTCTCTCTCTCTCTCTCTCTCTCTCTCTCTCTCTCTCTCTCTCAAGATAGAATAAGGGGTCAGTAAGTATCAAACAAACACAACAAACTCCTCTTCGGTTCAAGTTTCATTCTCACCTTTCCACGAGTGCACGTAGATTTTAGTAGTTAAGTGTCCAGGTGGAGGAGGTCCTAATTTCCTTACATTACATGACTCCTTGACACGATACCCTGAGCCTTGTCTAGCTTGTGATGGCAAACCTTTTTTACTATACTCTTATTGCTATTAAGTTTGATAAGACCTTTTTACCTACTTTTATTGCTATTAGGTTGGGGAGATAACAAATATTTTTACCTACTCCTATTGCTATTAAGTTTGGGAGATAACAAACTTTCTATCTATAATCTTATTGCTATTAAGTTTGGCAGATAACAAATATTTTTCCTTATTTCTATTGCTATTAAGTTTGGGAGATAACAAACCTTTCTACCTACTCTTATTACTATTAATTAAGTTTGGGAGATAATTACAGACTGAATACAGGTTTTTGACGAGTTCTTTTATTCATACACATACAGTATTAATTTTTCTCATTATATTTCATGCGTTTATCAACTTACGAGTATATTCTTGTTTATGTTTTGGCTCGAAGGGTCAGAGGTCACTGGGCTGTGTTGTATCGTGGGAATTTAGTAAGAGGAGATGATGGGGAGAATTGAATGTATTAAATATTAAGCTGTGAAGGAAAAAAAAAAAGGAAATATTAAGTTGAAAATCTTAAACGTGCATGAGTGACTCGATAACTAAACCCCTTACTTACAAAGACCATTTTATCATTACAACACTACAGGGGGATGTCAACTGGTCACACTCAGGCAGGAACAAAAAAAATCTCTAACAGCAACAGTTAACTATCATTTTGTTTTTTGCTGGAACCACCATTTTATACACTGTGTTTACATTCACCACCACCAACACCACCACCACCTTCGTATAATAGTATGATGTGCTTTGATACCCATATTTTGTTAACTCACAGTATTGTTTTGTTTTTGTTTGAGCCTACCTCCTCATTAGTAGTTGCAGCACCTCCACCAAACCACATCTCTCTCTCTCTCTCTCTCTCTCTCTCTCTCTCTCTCTCTCTCTCTCTCTCTCTCTCTCTCTCTCTCTCTCTCCTTCTGTCTGTCTGCCACCTGTCCACCTCCGTCACCATAAATCATCCCTGGTAGCGTTAATGTCCCTGTACCAACCATTCCAAATTAACAAGGTTCATCTTTATTGGCCATAAAAATCTGGGGCTGTGGGTGATTTACACATTCCCCTGGGTGTTGTGTGGACAGCCTCCCATCGGCTTGTAAATCATCGAGGTTGTAAATCATCGTTGGTGTAAATCATGACTGGAGGGCGACACCTTGACTCATAAGTCAGGGCGACCAGTCATTACCGACACATAGATTCTATTTTAGAGTGTTATGATTTCCATCCTTGGTCCGCCATCTCCTGCCTGCCTACGTTGGGTTAACAAGATACTCCTCCCCCCCTTCCCTTCCTCCTCATATCATTATCATTCCACCCTTAACCACTCCTTCACTTCCTTCTACCTTCCATTCCCTTTAACTCATCATTATTCCACCCTTACTCCCCCCTTCACTTCCCCCTTCTCTTCCTCCTCATATCATCATCATTCCACCCTTAACCACTCCTTCACTTCCTCCTGCCTTCCATTACCTTTAACTCATCATCATTCCACCCTTACTCACACATTCACTTCCCCCTTCCCTTCCTCCTCATCTCATCATCCTTCCACCCTTACTCCTTACCCACCCCTTCACTTCCTCCTGCCTTCCATTACCTTTAACTCATCATTATTCCACCCTTACTCACACATTCACTTCCCCCTTCCCTTCCTCCTCATCTCATCATCATTCCACACATACTCCTTACCCAACCCTTCACTTTCCCCTACCTTTTATTCCCTTTAACTCATCGTCATTCCACCTTTACCCACCATCTTCATCTACCTAATTCTCCTACCCTGGGCTCGAGTTTTCCTACCTTTCATTCCTTTTCCGACCCCCTCATCTCTTCATCTGCATGTCCCTTTCTCCTCCCCATTTATGCACCTCCCGTTCCCCTTTCCTACCCTTTTCCATCTTTTTTACCTAATCTATGCTCACTTCAATTCTCATCCCCCCCTTCACTTCCCTCCCCCACACCATACACTCCTCTACCCCTTTCCATCACCCTTACTTATCCCCCAACTCGTCCCTCTTGAGCGCTGATGATGCTTCTCAAACTGACTGATACTCTGAGCAAGACGCGTCGACCACATATCCTGTATCACTGGGGATTCTATTATCATATTAAGACCACAGACGGGAAAGTTCTTCACTAGGCTTGCTTCTTTTTTTTTTTTTTTTTTTTTTTTTTTTTTTTTTTTTTTTTTTTTTTTTTTTTTAAGCATCGAGCGAGTATAGGCTACGACTTGCTTGTTTATCTGAGACATCTTGCAGAATATAAATAAATACACCACACAACGGCTGGTGGTCTGTACAGTCTCGGCCCATAGTCCTGCAACACCTTGGAATGAAACGACCTGCATAATCAAACATTGGTGCGAAACTATAGATTGTAGCTGTTGATCTCTTCTGGTTCACTCACTTTCATTCACCAGAGACAGGACTTTTTACCATGACTGTACATACATCGTGCTCAGAAGGGAAGCCCCCCCCCAAAAAAAAAAAAAAAAAAAAAAATCCCTAACATCATCTACTTTAACCCCATATAATAAAAATAATAATTATATATCCTTTGTCATTTGCCCTAGCTGCATGTGGCTTCCTAAGGTACTGGATTGACTGACACAGAATATCTACTGTATATAATATTATGATCCCAATGGAGAAAGCAACACGTGAATGGCAAATTGTATCTATGCTATTATTCAGCTAACAAAATGTATCTCCATCATTATTCAGCTAACAAAATGGTCGAAGGTTTATATAGGCAATGATAAACTAACCCGACCGAGCCAGCCAGACAGACACTGTGTAGTATTGTTACGGTATGACGTCTACGAAAAAAAATAAGAAGAGTAAACTGTAGCTCCCTAATCATAGTAAAATGTTACATCTCTCACGACGAAAGAGGCTCGACGTAATCTTAAGCCCAAATGCACCTGTGATTCGTGTTGTTCATTGGCTTAACCTCCATCATTCCAGACATTCCTTATATTAACCGGACCTTCACCCCGTATTCACAGATTGCCTACAGTAAAGCTAGATTATCCTCACCCCTGAGACACAAATATATTCCTGGTGAACATTTTAAGGGGAGATTCTGTTTTTTTTTTTTTTTTTTTTTTTTTTTTTTTGTAAATTGCAGGGCTACTAAGTGATTCCTCCAAACTACTCTACTAGTAGAGTTGGAATTGAGACAAAATAAGAAATGCCATGAGATTGGGTTTAAAATAATAGAATGATTAAAATAAAATAAAAATAAATATATAAAAAAAAAATGAGGTAAGTTCGAATATTAAGGCATACTGGGACAATACGTAAATACAGAAGTTATCTAAACATAATAATAAGTCAATGCAAGGCTTCTAGACACGGATTAAGAAATAGTTAAAGTTATAAAGGTATAATAGGAAGTACTAGAAGACCTAATTAATGTGTTTAGCTCCAGGGATTCATGACACAGAAAGAGGGATGGAACAGTGTGGGAAAATCTGGAGAAAATGTTACCTACAAATAATTCCAAGCAACAGGCCACCACTATTAGGTTAATCTGGTTCTTTTGGTGGGGGGATTTAGGACACACAACAAGAAACATACAGACGTCTCAAGCCAAAGAAATAAAACTATGCCTGTTGTTGGTGACACGGAGGGGGCGACACCGACACCATCACCATCACCATCACCATCACCATGCATGCAGACGACACCAGTTATAACTCGCCTGCTAAGCCCACAGTAATACCACTTCCTAACCAAACCCTAACTCTCTCTCTCTCTCTCTCTCTCTCTCTCTCTCTCTCTCTCTCTCCTTCTCTCTCTCATTTCCCTCTCTCTCTCCTCCCCTCTCTCTCCTTCTCTCCCTCTCCTTCCCCCCTCTCTCTCTCCTCCACCCCCCCCCCCTCTCTCCTATCATCCCTCCTCGCTTATATACACTCCTGACGTCTATACAACCCCTTGAACAATGGTGGTGGCATGGTACAGGATTTAGCAGACTAATAATCCCCGGTGGGTGGATTGTCGTGGAGGAGAGACGTTTTCATGCAGTCACACTTGATGATGATTCTGGCGTTAGGGAATGAGATATGTGTAGTTCCCTCACCCCCAGACAGGCAGGCAGGCAGGCAGGCAGACAGAAAGGCAGGCAGACAGACAGGCAGGCAGGTAGGTAGGTAGGTAGGCAGGCAGGCAGGCAGGCAGGCAGGCGTTCCACAGAATTTATTAAGGGGGTAGTACACTGTTGGTAAATCTGCTTGAAATCTGCTAGAAACCTATTCCTCCAAATTATTCCAAGCAACAGAGGTCCCCATATTGTTTAGTGAATGTGGTCGTGTTTCCTGGCATTACTCTGGAGGAATCAAGGTGCTCTAATGTACCAAAAGTATACTGTCTCCTTCAGCACGGAATATGACGATGGAATACACACCTTTCTGTCGTAAATTACCCGCTGGGATATACTTTCCTCGGTGTGACAGTGTGAGGGTGATGGATGGATGGCCCACGGTGTATACAGTGGCCAGCTAGGGAGGAGGAGGAGGAGGAGGAGGAGGAGGAGGAGGAGGAGGAGGAGGAAGAAGATGTGGAGGGAAGGGAAGGGAAGAGAAGGGAAGGGAAGGAAAGGGAAAGGTAGGGAAGGAAAGGTTAGGAAAGGGAAGGGAAGGGAAGGAAGGGAAGGGAAGGGGTGTTGGAAAAGAGAGGGAGGGCCAGCCAGCCAGATGGGGAGGTAGAATGATTTATGATTAGCCTTAGTATATCCCAAAGAGAGAACCACGTTGGTGTTTATAAATGAAAGGTGTATACGTGGGAGGCGACCACACACACACCCTAGTACAGCTTTATTGCTTACACACACACACACACACACACACACACACACACACACACACACACACACACACACACACACACCTGCAGCCATCAACATAATTATCGATCACGTCTTCGCTTCGTACAAAATCATTCCCCTTTCCTTCACACGTCTCATAAGTGTAATGTCTCGTCGTACCCTCACCTCACCTCATTTACCTCTTGTATATGACGCCGAGTGTGTGAGTGAGTGAGTGAGTTATAGTAGTGAGTAAGTGTGTGAGTGAGTGAGTGAGTTATAGTCGTGAGTAAGGGAATGAATGAGTGAGTTATAGTCGTAAGTGAGTGAGTTATAGTAGTGAGTAAGTAAGTGAGTGAGTGTGTGAGTGAGGGTCGGGCTGTCAGCTGGTAGACTCACTTGCCTATTAAGCATTTTTTTGTTTCTATGGTCGATGGGTCGTAGTAAATTTTGTGATATTTGTGAGCTGTATATTTCCTCCATAAGTCCTTCATCAGGGATCGGAAATTGGGGCTGACGGCCGTAGGTAAACCACTTAATTGGCATCAGTGGTTGGTAGAGAGACAGACATGATCATCCACCAACCAACCAACCAACCAACCTATCAACCAATTTATCAACCAATATATCAATCATCTTATCAACCTACCAACCAATATATCAACCAATATATCAACAATCTTATCAAGCTACCAACTTACCAACCAATTTATCAACCAACTAACTTACTTATCAACTAATCAACCAACATATCA
>JAWZYT010005556.1:0-21779 GCA_034508575.1 Petrolisthes manimaculis
GTAGTGGTTATAGTGGTAGTGTTTTGGTGGGTTGTTGTGGTAGGAAAAGGTGGTATGGCTTTTGATTTGTGGTAGGAAGTAGTAGTAGTAGTCATAGTGGTAGTGTGTTTTGGTAGGTTGTTGTGGTAGACTGTGGTAGTTAGAATGGCCAATATGTAACCCAGAATTAATGGCACAACCACCACCCCTCCTCCCTCCTCCTCCTCCTCCTCCTCCTCCTCCTCCTCCTCCTCCTCCTCCTCCTCCTCCTCCTCCTCCTCCTCCTCCTCCTCCTCCTCCTCCTCCTCCTCTCCTCCTCCTCCTCCTCCTCCTCCTCCTCCTCCTCCTCCTCCTCCTCCTCCTCCTCCTCCTCCTCCTCCTCCTCCTCCTCCTCCTCCTCCTCCTCCTCCTCCTCCTCCTCCTCCTCCTCCTCCTCCTCCTCCTCCTCCTCCTCCTCCTCCTCCTCCTCCTCCTCCTCCTCACTGCAACCCTCATTTAAATAAACAATTAAAGCGCTTAGTTAGATAAGATGGCCAATATATTACATCATCTTCAAGGGGAGATTCTTGTATTGGTGAATTGGAAGGTCGCTGTTGATTCCTCCAAACTATGCCATGAAACAGATCCCCTATTAGTACTATTGAGAGCGTCTGTTATCTGGTTGTGTTAGGAGGAATCAGTATCCCTCCAATTTACCAACAAGAAAATCTCTCCTGGTCACTTGTCACGTAAAGTTTAAAATACAGTAAATATTTATGATACGAACTATGTATTTGTACAGTCACGAGAACTAGTAAGTATACAACTCTGGTTTAAGCCTTTAATTTACTGTCTCTAGGAATTCGAAGCACATCTGGATACATATTAGTTCTCGTGACTGTACCACATAAGATTCACAAGGGGCTCCATCATTTGTTGTGGGCCAAAATGAAAGGTTGTACTGATTAAGAGGAGAGGAAACTTTTGGTACATTATAATATATTCAGCACATTCATTCCTCCAAAGTATGCCAGAAAACAACACCAGATTAACAAATATAATGGTATCCTGTTGCCTGGAATAGTTTAAAAGGAATTATTATCTCCAAAAATAGCATAACTATACCCTCCCCTTAACCCCAACTATTCCCTGAGACAGCTGACTTGTTGTGCCTCAGTTTACAAGGAGAGGATCTGTTCTGTAACGTCATTTGGTGAATTTAGTTGATCATTAAGGAGAGGATACACTTTAGATACATTGGAGTCCCTTGAATCCTCCAAAGTATGCCAAGAAACAGTACCAAGTTAACAAAAATAATAGTGGTCTGTTGCTTGAAGTAGTCTGGAGGAATCATTTATTCCTGATTTACCAACACTGTATCTCCCCCCTTTACTCGCTTATAATATTATACAACAGACGACCCCCAGGCATTTGTTTCAACATATTGTGCAATAATAATAATGCAATAAATAATTTAGTAATTAATTCGTACTGTATGACTGTGTGGCTGGAAAAAAATGGTTGGTTATTACGAAAGCTATGTGACAAAAAATAAAATAAATATTACGATGATGGAGATTATTCGAGTTTAGATAATATCAGTATGAATGGGAGGTTACACTTTTGGTACATTGGAGTATTTTGATTCCTCCATAGCGTGCCAGGAAACAGATCCAGAAGTGCAAAATATAATGATGCTTTGTTGCTTGGAATAGCTTGGAGGAATCTATTTGCTCCAGATTTATCAACAGTGTATTATCCCCTTAATATTATTCTGTTTCATGGAAAAGTTTGGAGGAGTCTGTAAACCTCAAAATTAGTTAGTCTCTTCCACAACAAATAATTCCCTTTTTAAAACACACGCGTTATAAATACACAAATGCTGCTACAACTCTGAACATAAAGTTAGTTAGTGCCTCGTTACTTATAAAAACCGTGTAAACATATAACCTTAATTATTAACCACGGATATTGCTTTTAACAGAACTTATCATGTAGAAATGTTTACGAAATGTGTGAATATTGCTCTGAGAAAGGGAGAGAGGTAAAGAAGGAAAAGGACTCACACACACGCACACTCACACACACACTCACACACACACACACACACACACACACACACACACACACACACACACACACACACACACACACACACACACACACACACACATACACATACAATACACATACACATACACATACACATACACATACACATACACAGACAGAGACAGAGAGAGAAGACAAACAGAGACAGATACAGACAGACAGACAGACAGAGACACACAGACAGACAGAGACAGAGACAGAGAGATAGAATTTAAAGTAGCTCACCCATTTTAAGATGTAATAACACAGTACCGTTCTCCCTCATCATAAATAATGGGTATAAAAAGAACGTGTACTGATGAAACTATACGAGTAATCCCAGAGGTGAATAATTAATCCTGGTCGCTAACTTTTACCTCCAGTTCATTTGTTTCTCTCAGATAGTTCATGGAAGGGAAGCATAATGATGGTGAAGTCTGTTTGTGTGTTTGTCTGTGTGTGTTTGTGTGTGTGTTTGTGTGTGTGTGTGTGTGTTTGTGTGTATATGTTTGTGTTTGTGTGTGTGTTGTGTATATATGTGTTCATGGAAGGGAAGCATAATGATGAAGTCTGTGTGTGTGTGTGTGTTTGTGTGTGTGTGTGTGTGTGTGTGTGTGTGTGTGTGTGTGTGTGTGTGTGAGTGTGTGGTTTTTGTTTGTGTGTTTGTGTGTGTGTACCTTACGATATGTACAATATTTTTTTTAATAATATAACGAAGGTGTCGAAATCGCTTAGAAATATCCAAAAATATAATGAATATAACATGATCGACATGAGAAGAAAAAGAAGAAATAAAAAAAAAAAACATCGTTCCTAAAACACACGAAAATATTATCTAAAAAAAAAAAAAAAAAAAAAAAAAAAAAAAAAATAATAATAATAATAATAATAATAATAATAATAATGATAATAATACACCTGAGTAATTCACACTTTTGGACCTGAAAAGAAAAACATTGCATATTTCTGAAACAACATCGATGAAAATTAATGTCTGAAACGTGAAAGACAAAACTAAAATGTATTTCTGAAACAACATTTAATTAATTGTGTCGAGCCTGAAAGAAGAAAACAACATATATTCCTGAAGTTGCCGAAGAACATGAACAAAGAACAAATGTATTCTGATTTTCATGAAGAACAAGGACGGTGTTATTATCTCTGGAAAGGAGGAACAAGAAGAACATTTTATACCTGTGAACAAGAACAATAACACTATAACAATAACACGTGTTCTACTTACCATTGTAGATATTTTCCTCCAGTGGAATGAGTAAGGAATGACCACGTGTAGCGCCATCCTTCAACCTCCGTCCGCAATCCTTCGTTCCTCGTCCTTCAACTCCCGTCTTCAGTCCTTCCTTCAACCTCCAACCTGCGTCCTTCGTCCTTCAACCTCCAACTCCCGTTCTCGGTCTTTCCTTCAACCTCAGTCCTTCGTTTTTCCTTCAACGTCCAACCTGCGTCCTTCTCCGTCCTTCCCTCAGCCTCCAACCCCCGTCCTTCCTCACGTAGGGGGGGGGGGTCAAGTGAGGGTTGTTGTTGCTGTTGTAGTTGTTGTTGTTGTTGTTGTTGTTGTTGTTGTTGTTGTTATTGTTGTTGTAGCGTCGTGTGTCTGTCTGTCTGTTTTTGTTATGATGTTTATTGTTGCTGTTTTTTAATGAGTGTATATTACAATTGATGTTCAGTGATGTTTTGTTCACTTTCAAATGAGCAACGTAATTTTTGTTTTTCACTTTCACATGAGCTAAGGTAATTTTTTGTTCACTTTTACATTAGCACGTAATATTTGGTTCACATTGAAATGAGAAAACGTAATCTTTATTGTCCACTTATTGCAAATCAACATATAATTTTCACTTTCAGATGGAAAATGTCATATTCTTGTTCACTTTCAAATGGTTAACGTAATATTTTGTCCCTTTTTCAAATGAACAATATAATATCCTTTTTGTCCACTTTCCGATGAGCACCTATGTTTAAAATAAAAAAAAAATTCACTTGAAGACATTTACTAAAGTTTTAATATGTGTATCTACGTTAAGATCACCAATAATGTAATAAATATCTATAAATGATGATAATAATGATGATGATAATTAATGATCCACGTTTATAATTATCAGAACTTGATGATAAACTGAACACCGAGGTTAAAAATACCAAGTCCACATTTTAATGTTCACTGAAAAAAAGTATATATTTATGTTAAGAGATGAAGTTAGAAAATTGGAGGTTAGCGAGTCCTTCAAATATTGCCACGAAACACCATCTATAGGGAAGGAGCGTGTTTCGTGGTATAGTCAGGAGGAATCAGAAGCCTCCAGTTCTCATACACGATCACCAATTCCAAGATGAGTTTCCAGGCTTAGGTTATGCTGAGACCCGATGTTAACAACCCTAAGATCGTCGTGTATGAAAAATGGAGGCTTCTGATTCCTCCTGACTGTGCCATGAAACAAGCTCCTTCCATATAGGTGTGTGTGTTTCGTGGCAATATTTGAAGGACTCGTGCATCTCCAATTTTCTGACTACATCACAGGGTTACTTAAGATGATCATATAAGCGTGTTCCTTTGATGTACAGTAATCTGCCTGTCTGGGGGGGGGGGGGCGGAGGGAAGAAAGTAAAGGGGGGGGGATGACGTTAAGAGTTAGATGAGGTAAATATTGTACAGTCGATGACAAAAATAAGAGTCATCCACATTGGGTTAACTCTCTCTCTCTCCCTGAAACATTAACTATAAAAATGGTCTTAGCTTTCTTCATGTAGAAAAAAATAATAATAATAATAATGTTTCAGTCCTTCTTGAGATTTAAAAAAAAACTGTTCAAAATACAACCCCCACCTTATCCCCTCAAAAAAAAAAAAAAAAAAAAAAAAAATATCTTAGACTTTTATATAAATTAGATGACAAGCTTGGACTAATGCCAGACGATTTAATTAAGGCCGTTTAAATATAGTACAGAGTCTGTAAATCAATCTGAAGAGCAACTGATTCTCAACCCCAAAACTAACTAACTAACTAACTAACTAACTATTCCAATCAACAGGCCACCATTATTATTTATTCTTTTGTTCCTCTGGTCCTGTTTTCTGGCATAACTTTGTACTCTGGAGGAACCATGGTGATCCAGAATATCCAAAGTGTAACCAGAAGAGGCTCCAGAAGTGATGTCTCCAAGGGGATGGCTAATATGAGGTGAAGTGAAGTGAAGTGAAGTGAAGTGATGTGAAGTGAAGTGAGGTGAGGTGAGGGGATGGATAATTATGAGGTGAGGTGAAGTGAAGTGAAGTGAAGTGAAGTGAGGTGAGGTGAGACACAGCTTTTTCTTGGCACTGTATTTAATAGAATTTTTGGTTGAGATTGGAAAGCCAGATTATTGGGTGGGGCGGCTTTAGTGTCTCTCTCTCTCTCTCTCTCTCTCTCTCTCTCTCTCTCTCTCTCTCTCTCTCTCTCTCTCTCTCTCTCTCTCCATATACATCCATGTTTTATTAAACCATTCGTCTTTTGATCTATGTGTCTCTATCTCTTTCTTTATCTGTTCGTGTGTCTATCTCCCTGTTCGTGTCCTCTCCTTCACCCACGCCTCTTTCCTGTTTATACTATCTCTTTGTGCTCCTCTTTCATTCTTCTTTTGAGTTCTTCCTCCTCCTCCTACTCCTCTACTCCTCCCTCTCCTCGTCTACCTCCCCCCTCGTCCCTCCTTCCCCCCTCCCCCTTCTTCGTACCTCATTGCTAAGGTTTCTCTGCAGTTTATTGAATACTTCGCCTCGTCTCTCTCAGTTCGTTCACTCTATGTCTATCTCCCTCTCTGTTTATCTATCTGTCCCTGTCTGTCTATCTATCTATCTATATCCCTCTGTGTCTATCTCTCTGTGTCTATCTATCTGTCTATCTATCTCCCTTTCTGTCTATTTATCTATCTACTCTCCTTTTTTATCTATTTATATATCTAACTGTTCCTTTTGTCTGTTTATCTCTCTCTCTCTCTCTCTCTCCTCCCTCTCTCTCTCTCTCTCTCTCTCTCTCTCCTCTCCTCTCTCCTCTCTCTCTCTCTCTCTCTCTCTCTCTCTCTCTCCTCTCTCTTCTCCATCTCTCTCTCTCTCTCTCTCTCTCTCTCTCATTAGTGGTGTTTTCTGTCTCTCATTTTCTAATTAACCAGGTTCCCGTTCTCTTTCTCTCCCAATCTTAATCTGACTGCCGCCTCACTACCCCTCCTCCCCTCCCCTCCCCCACTCACCCATCCCCCCTCACGCCCACCCTCCCCGCTCACCCTTATCACCCTCCAACCCCGCCCCGCCCAAACCCGCGTGTGTGTGTGTGTGTGTGTATGTGTGTGTGTATTCTCTTCATCTAGGCTCTCGCTCTCTCTCTCTCTCTGAACATTTTTATCGCTCTCTCTTTCTCTTTACTTTTACAATATATTTACCTCTAAAATTAGTGTAATATATATACGTACTATAATATGTATAATATGTACTATATAATATGTATAAGTCGTGTAATATGTAAAAAAAAAACGAAAATGTACAAATATAATTGGATCATGTGTTATGCTGCCACCATCTCACATACACACACACACACACACACACACACACATACACTATGACATTCTTATAACCCACGCCCCCTTACCATCACCCCCCACCCCCAACCCCCTCTTCTTTTCTATACCTCCCACCCATCCTTCTTTTCTACCCCCCCCCCTTCTTTTCTACCCACCCCCTACCCCACCTCTTCTTATCTACCCCCCTCCCCCCCCATACACCCTGTCCTGCCCTATAGTCCACAAGCCATTACTGTGGTGGGGAAAAATGCTTACGTGTTTGTGGACTGGCTTCCCCATGCAGGCCTTTGTGTCTCCTACTCCTGCTGACACACACACACACACACACACACACACACACACACACACACACACACACACACACATCCTGCAGACAAAAGGGAGGGAAAAAATTTAGGAAAAATATAAACAAACTTGGGCTGAATATTTTCGAGACTGGGTGAAGATGAATATAAACATTCGGGAAATACGTATTTATATATATATATATTTCTGAATGAAAAACGTGCCGTACTATAAACATTAAGGTGTATATATTATTAAAGAACATGTCCTAATTATATATACAGATTAAAATGGTACCTAATAATTATAGTATATATATATGCCTTGTAAATAGCAATGTGTTGTTACTGTGACTTTAGCCAAACTATATTATTGTACTGGACAACAACAACAATAACAACAACAGGCTCTCAAAGGATTAGTTAAATTGGTTTGCACATCGTACTACTGTCTGCCTGTGATGTAGTGACTAGGTGAAAGTTTCTGATTCCTCCAATAAACTATACCAGGAAACAGACAAACAAACCTTGGGATATTGAAGCAGTGTGTTTCTTGGTGCAGCTTGGATGAATCAGTGGACTCCATTTTTTTCCCACAGTAACTCAACATACACACTCCTTAATGAAGGCTATGTTTTGTCTTGTTTTGTGTGTGTGTGTGTGTGTGTATGTGTGTGTATGTGTGTGTGTGAATGTACGTATACGTGTGTGTGTAAGTGTATGTGTATGTGTGTGTGTGTACGTGTATGTGTATATGTATGTGTGTGTGTGTGTATATATGTATGTATATGTATATGTATGTCTATGTCTGTGTCAATTTATCTTTTTATCATTTTATTATCTTTTTTTTTTGTTGCGTTCCACATCAGACTCTCTCATCGTATTTTCAGAGACTATAAAATTATACTGGAATGAACTAGAGCTCCATAAGACCCGGGTATTTTCTAAAGGTAATTATTATGAGACTCTCAGAATAACTCCACGTTTTATTATACTTCGTTTTTTTTTCTTTAGCCCAGGAAAAATGCACCGGCTCCCACATCTCATTTTCATGGTTTTGTTTTGTTGTGTGTGTGTGTGTGTGTGTTTCTGTGTGTCTGTGTGTGTGTGTGTGTGTGTGTGTGTGTGTGTGTGTGTGTGTGTGTGTGTGTGTGTGTGTGTGTGTGTTTAACGTAATGCCAAGCAGACCAAGACAAATTATAAGACTATTTAATTCCACGGGGTAAAAATGTAGGAATTTGTAATGAGCTGAAGGTACTCTGATGGGGAAAAATAAAGTTAAAAATAGGGTAAGATCTGACAGGGAGAAGGCACAATTTCCCCAAGTAAACACACACACAGATACACACACACAGACACAGACAGACTTAGACAGACTCACTCATACAGACAGAAACACACGCATATATACACACACAGACACACACACACACATACACACGCACAATAGATCTCGACTGATGATGAAGAATTTTTTTTATAGTAAATATGGAGTGGCAAAAAAACATAAGGTGAAATATAGATCTGTATAAATATTTGACATATCAGGAAGGCGAAGGAATGAAGGAATTAATTAAAGTAGGGAGGTAAGGAAGGAATGTGTTGTGTATGGAAGTACCAGATATTAATTTAGTATATGCCTAAATTAATAAAAAATAGAAAAAAAAACGGAAGCGTTATTAGACTTCCCCGGAAAATATAATTATGTACTAAAAATGTTTAATATATATTTTTATAATAAATGAATAAAATATATGAATGAATGAATGAATGATAAGACGACAGCCTTTTAAAATGAACATGAAATAATATTATATGCCTAATGTAAAAATGTGATATAATTTACGTATATTATTAAGACGAGGCCTTTAGAGAAGTCGGTAAAGTAATGATTATTTATTTAGTTTTAACACAAAATCTTAATTAATTAAACTATTACTTTTTCTATCCTTTCTCTCTCTTTTAGTAGTTATAGTTAGATGTCATACCCAAACATACTCGTAAGGACCAGTTGGTAGGTTGCTGTTTGGCTTCCTTGTATTCTTTGTATTATTTTATCTTAGAATACATAGACGCAAATATAGCCTTTAATAATTCTATATCTTAAAATTTTGTACCGTACGCATAAACATTTCTTTCGTAGCAAAATCTCATTATGGTTAGAAACGAGATTATGTATATTATTATGAAAGATTAATTTGTTCATTGTATACGTGTATATATATATATTCAGTAATTATGAAAGATTAATTTGTTCATTGTATACGTGTATATAATATATATTCAGTAATTATAAAAGATTAATTTGTTCATTGTATACGTGTATAATATATATTCAGTAATTATAAAAGATTAATTTGTTTATTATATACGTGTATATATATATTCAGTAATTATAAAAGATTAATGTGTTCATTGTATACGTGTATGATATATATTCAGTAATTATGAAAGATTAATTTGTTCATTGTATACGTGTATAATATATATTCAGTAATTTGGCCACACCCTCGGTAGAGTAAATGTATTGTGGTAATGACCGTGAAATTACTTACACACATTGTACTCGTGGAAGGCATCATTTTGGGGAGGTAAATGGAAGTTGATGCTCACTATTCTAACTATGTGTGTGTGTGTGTGTGTGTCTGTGTGTGTGTGTGTGTGTATGTGTGTGTGTGTGTGTGTGTCTGTGTCTGTGTGTGTGTCTGTGTCTGTGTGTGTGTCTGTGTCTGTGTCTGTGTGTGTGTCTGTGTGTTGGTGGTAATAAAAAAAGAGTATTTATTTATTTCACATTCAGTATCTGTTATTGGATTAACTCCTTGATGACAGCAATAATAGTAGTGGTGAATGTATATAAAGAATAACTGTTATTATTGTCATCAAACAAATATTATTATTATTGTTATTATTATTGTTATTATTATTGTTATTGTTATTATTATTGTTATTGTTTATTATTATTATTATTATTATTATTATTATTTTTATTATTTTTATTATTATTATTATTATTATTATTATTATTATTGTTATTATTATTATTATTATTATTATTATTATTATTATTATTATTATTATTATTATTATTATTATGATTATGATTATGATTATGATTATGATTATTATTATGATTATGATTATGATTATTATTATTATTATTATTATTATGAGAATGGTTTTAACAGTAATATAACCCAGAGAATCATTTGAGTTATTGTCATACAAAGCTGCCAGTAACCCACCAGTAATTATTACCAAAAGAATATTAACAGTAATAATCACTCTTAATGATGATGATTATGATGATTAAAAGAGATATTATTCCCATTCCATATGTATGTATGTATGTAGATCCGTCCACACCATCGATGGGGGGCAAATATTATTATTGAATTTTGTCACCTAACCTAACCTAACCCAACCTAACCTAACATAACATAACATAGCCTAACTGAACCAAACATAATCTAACCTAACCGAACCAAACATAACCTAACCTAACCTAACCTAACCCAACCTAACATAAAATAACTGAACCTTATCTAATCTAAATCAACCTAACCTAACCTAACCTAACCTAACCTAACCTAACCTAACCTAACCTAACCTAACCCAACCCAACCCAACTCAACCCAACCCAACTCAACCCAATCTAACCTGTCATATTAATCAACAGATGCTTAGAAATCGTGGGATACTATATAGTTTATCCATACTGTAAAAAAAAAATAATCAGAATACTTCACTAAAGTTTACATATTTATTGGTAGAAGTTGTAATTACCAGTTGCTATTCATTGGTCCCCCTTTTTTTTTTTTTTTTTTTTTTTTTTTTTTTTTTTTTTTTTTTTTTTTTTTTTTTTTTTTACCAGACCCAACACTCAGGGGAACATTGAAGCTAAATGCCATGGAATTAGATTACATAAATTTGTCCCCAAAGATTATACACACCAGACCCCCTTTTAAAGTTTAGATTATACCATATTTTAAATTGTACCAGATTTTAGAATATACCTACATCCCTTTTAAATAAACACACAAAGTGGAAAAAATAAAAATTAAATAGTTTGGAGGAATCAGTGGCCCCCATATAATAGTTTGGAGGAATCAGTGGCCCCCATATATTAGTGGTCCATGTAGGGTTTCAATTTAATATGCAAACTGAAACGCACGCCAGAGTAACACTTCACTATGAAACTATTTTGATGGCGAGAGTTTAAACAATAAAATAAAAAGGTAACAAAAAAAAATGATGTTTGTGTGGAATGCCTGGGGAAATATAGGGGTGGAATTAATGGCATTGTGGCGTGGGAAATGTTGTACACAATAGAGAGAGAGAGACAGAGAGACAGAGAGAGAGAGAGAGAGAGAGAGAGAGAGAGAGAGAGAGAGAGAGAGAGAGAGAGAGAGAGGAAATATTCTTATGATGGATTAAATGAGAGAGAGAGAGAAAGGGAGCGAAAGTGAGGAATAGTGTATCGTAAAATATTGATGTTAGATTAAGTGAGCGAGAGAATGTGAAAGGGAGGGAAAGAGAGAGAGAGTAGGAAAGGAAGAAATATTGGATAGTATTGGTGAGAGAGAGAGAGAGAGAGAGAGAGAGAGAGAGAGAGAGAGAGAGAGAGAGCGGGAAAGGAAGAAATATATTGATGGTGTGAGAGAGTGTTACATAGAGCTTCATAGACACACAGACCACAGTAGACTTTACGGCGGTCACACACGAGGTTACCTGATTTGAGGATTACTGGTAGAGAATATAATCACTCTTGCATTAGAGAGTAGGACAGGTTATAGGAAAGACTGAATAGTTTTGCGGGTGTTGCATACTTTCCTAAATAGAAAAAGCATTCTTTGTGTGTAGATAAGCAATGTCCAGCGTAATAGCGAAAGAATAGATACAGTGATACACCTTTTTTCAGCGAAGAGAGAGGTTTGTAGTGAATCAGTAAGAGGGGAAGGGTTGATGAGACGAAAGGCCTTTGATTCCACCTTGTCCAGGAATGTTATGAAAGTTGAGCCACCCTACACATGAGAGCCTTTACTCCATACAGGGGCGGATGGGACCCCTGTACAGTGATAGCAACGGTGTGGAAGTGAAATATTAATGACCCTGTGATAGTGTATGAGAGGCTTCTGATTCCTCCTGACCATGCCTCGAAACAAGCTCCTTCCATATAGGTGGTGTTTCGTGGCATTATTTGAAGGACTCGTTTACCTCCAATGTTCTGACTATATCACAGGGTCCCTTAATGGAATCTGGCCAACACACGGCTGTAGCTACTGTAGAGAACCCATACAAACTTTACAGGAGAGATTAATTGTTGAGGAGGCAATTTAGATGCCTTTATTTTTCTTCTTTCTTTTTTCATTTTTCATTTGGTTGGCTTAAGTTGATTTTAAATTGGTTGGTGAAGTTTGATATATTCCAGTTTATTGGTGTTTTTTCTTTGTATTGCTCTATAGTTGTTTGTTTGTTTGTTTCTTGTTTTTTTTTTCTTATTTTTACTGGTAAATTTATTTCATTATCGTTACTCCACCGTTATAGCTTAAGAGTGAACTTTACCTTGGCTCTAAAATTTCTCTATAGGATTCAAGTTTCTTCTGCCTTCGTTGTTCTTATGTTAAATGTAAATAATTTGGTGATTACAAAAGTTTTATAATTTCGTGCCAATTGTTAACGCTATCTATGTACAGGAATCGTCCAGAATGAAATTTTTGGGCCAATGATTTGAGAGAGAGAATGGTTCAGCTTTAACGTTGGAGAAATGGCAGGCAGTATTACCATCACCAGGAAGGAGAGAGAGAGAGAGAGAGAGAGAGAGAGAGAGAGAGAGAGAGAGAGAGAGAGAGAGAGAGAGAGAGAGAGAGAGAGAGAGAGGAGGGAAAGTGGAAGAAATAAAGTTGTTGGAGATTTATGGGGAAGTGTCAGAAAGAAAGGGATAAAAATGAGAAGAGGAAAAAGTGGGAAAGGCACAGATAAAATTGAGAGAGATAGATGAATGAAGAGAAAAAGGGGAGGAGAGGGAGGATAAAAATATAAGGGCGAGCCAATTGTGTTAATGAAAGGATGAAGGGACAGCCGGACAGACGGGATGTGAGGATGAAAGAAAACCACCCGAGGCCTGAAACACAATGTAGGACGAGTAGAGGGAGAAGGTTGGAGAGAGTGAGGTGGGACAGCAAGCAGGATGGGGGAAAGACAGAATGAGACAGAAGGACAGATTAGTTTGATAGCAAGGTGGGACAGCAAGCAGGAAGGAGGAAAGACAGAAGGACAGATTAGTTTGATAGCTAGGTGGGACAGGAAGCAGGAAGGGGGAAAGACAGAATGAGACAGAAGGACAGATTAATTTGAGAGCGAGGTGGGACAGCAAGCAGGAAGGGGGAAAGACAGAATGAGACAGAAAGAAGGACAGATTAACAAACATTTACTGCCTAACGAAACTGAATTTGATAGCGAGAAGGGACAGCAAGCAGGAAGGAGGTTAGATAGATAGAAGGAGACTGATGAAAGAAGTTGAACGAGATTGAAGGAAGTATGTAAGTGGGACAGTGGAATATTACAAACATTTATTGCCTACTGAAACTTGATCCTCAGAAAAATATCGAGTTCTTTAGCAAACAACGAGTGTTGTGGCCAGAGATAAACACACACACACACACACACAAACACACACACACACACACACACACACACACGAAGCTCCCACAAACTTTTCCTCAATTATCATAAGGTAAGCTTCTTTAGTCATTATACATTCATTGTTTTGGGGGGTTAGGGGGGGTGCGGGAATAAGGGGACAGGCTTTCTACCCACCCCAAGCCTGTCCCCCTATCCCTGCACCCCCTCAGTTCCCCACCAAGTCTGTCTCCTACTCCCACACACCCTTAATTTCGGGGTCGAATTGCTGAGTTTTTTTATTTCCTCCAAACTGTCCCAGGAAACACACCATCTCGAGAATATACGAGTAGGGGGTTCGTTTCGTCGCATAGTTTGGAGGAATCAATAGCCCTCAGATTGACCCAGGAGAGTGTAAACTTTATGCTAGTGAGGCAGTGACTGGTTAGGGAGAGACAGACAGACAGACAGACTGAATGGAATGGAACGGAACTGAAAGGAACGGAATGGAACGGAAGTGAGAAAAAAGAAATGAAACAAAAGAGAAAGAAAAAAAAAGTGAGATATAAAAAAGAGAAAATGAGAGTGAGAAAACAAGAGAGAAAGATAAAAGAGAGATATAGAAAAAAATAGTGAGAAAAAAAAATGATAGTGCAATATATCCCACGTTAGTTTACAATATTTTCCACCCACCATCAACGCCTGTGTAGAATACAAACAAAAGTGTATTTCCTCACATACAACACAACACAACACAACACACAATTATTTATACACACCACTGTCATGCACATTAAAGTGTAAATGAACACACAATTCACCATGGATGAATGTGTTTGTGTTTGTGTGTGTGTGTGTGTGTGTGTGTGTGTGTGTGTGTGTGTGTGTGTGTGTGTGTGTGTGTGTGTTATGGGTGTGGGTGGGTGGGGTGTACCTTGGTTGTGTGTGTGTGTGTGTGTGTATAATAGTCGTGTAGTTGTGTGTATTTTGTGTGTGTGTGTGTACCTTGGTTTTGTGTGTGTGTTTCTGTGTGTGTGTGTACCTTTTTGTGTCATGGGTGTGGGTGGGGTGTACCTTTGTTGTGTGTGTGTGTGTATGTGTGTGTCTTTGTGTGTGGAACTTTTGAGTACGTGACAGTGTGTACATAAGCATATAATAATTGTGTGTGTGTGTGTGTGTGTGTGTGTGTGTGTGTGTGTGGAATAAATTTGTCCTTCTCTTTGTAACATGAAATATGAATAAAATATGAATTTATATCATATTCAAGGAAAATTTTTAGGCAGGCAATTATTTTCATTAGTACCTGAAATAAAATGTTAAAACACACGATTTTTATAACAGAATTAGAAATCAGACGATATAAAAAAAAACTATATAATGTTAATAACGTAATACGGTTACCAGAATATCAAATGGAGATGATAACAGATAAATACGTGATAATAGAGTAACATTGATATAGATAACAGATTACTATCATACATGAAATTTCTGATACCAAGAAATTTAATGATACCGTTTTTATTTCTGTCTGTAATTAGGTATTTATTTGTTTATCTAATTATTATTATTATTATTATTATGATTATTATTATTATTATTATTATTATTATTATTATTATTATTATTATTATTAATATTATTATTATTATTATTATTATTATTAATATTATTATTATTATAGAACACGAGCCATATACTGTGGGTAGGTTGGGTTGGGTTGGGTTAGGTTGAATTGGAGTGAGTTGAGTTGGATTGGAATGAGTTGAGTTGGATTGGATGGTGAATGAAGCAGGTGAATATCAACACTTACCAGGGATATAATGACCTAAACACCATCAACCCCGGTACATTATTATTACATACATAGAATAGTCACGTATAACAACACATTATTACATAGAATAGTCATGTATAACAACACATTTAATGACAGTGGAGTGCCAGCCTGCCATTACACTGATACACCTGAAGCCAGTACACACCGTTATGGTTAATGACAAAGATAACGGAAGGGTGTGTATGTATGGCTAAATGTTGTTTTAGTCTCACAATGTTATTTATTTGTATTAATGTTGTTATTATTGTTATTATTATTATTATTATTATTATTGTTATTATTATTATTATTATTATTATTGTTATTATTATTATTGTTCTTATTATTATTATTATTATTATTATTATTATTATTATTATTATTGTTATTGTTATTGTTATTGTTATTATTATTATTATTGTTTTTGTTATTATTATTATTGTTATTATCATTTTTATTTTTATTATTTTCCTTTTCATTTCATTTCAAACTATGCTAGGAAACAAACCTTAAAACAATTAAGTAGTGTTTCGTGTCAATAGGTGAAGGACTCATTAAAAAATTACCACCATAAGAAAGTTGGATAGATAGAGAGTTACAGGAGGAGCTTCTGTATTATTCCTTTACCTCACTGACTTGACTACACTGTGTCTCTGAGAAGTTACTGATTCGTCTCTCCATGCAATATTTATTCATACTCTGACTTTTTTCTCTGTGTATAAAGTTGTATTGTATAAACGTGTATATATAAAGTTATTCGGATATTTTACTTTATCAACACTCTGTATGTTGTTGTTGTTGTTGTTGTTGTTGTTGTTGTTGTTGTTGTTGTTGTTGTTGTTGTTGTTATTCAGATATTTATTTAACTGTGGAAATATTTGGTGTTGGTGGTGCAGAGATAAAGAAGAAGAAAAATATTTTATTGTGATTATTCCCTGCACTTACGCGTCACTGAAAACAAACTTTTAATACTTTTGCTGACAGTGTTTTCCTCTACGTATATTTATATGTGTGTGTGGCTTCAGTTATGTTGTTGTGATTTAGAGATTTACAGAAATGTTATATACTTTTCAACAAACACTTTACGCCTTCCTACATTTTATCTGGCAAATATAATACAATTTGAATTTTTGTCTCAGAACAAAAAAATATTGTAATCCAACGATGAAAAACATATATAAAAAACTAACACATAAACAACACCTGGAATAATAATAATAATATATATATATATACTGTATATATATATATATATATATATATATATATATATATATATATATATATATATATATATATATATATATATATATATATATATATATACTCGTATATCGATGGATAGGAATGGTCTCGAGGGAAAGTGGGTGGCGTTGGCTTCAAAGTGGGTGGATATGGGCGGAGTACAAAGGAACAAAACGAAGTGAGGAGAGAGAGAGAGAGAGAGAGAGAGAGAGAGAAAGAGAGGAGAAAGAGAGAGAGAGAGGCTGCGGGGAATGGGAGAGAAGAAAACAGAACGAGTGTGAAAACTGAACCATTTTTCTTCGTTCTCTGCAGTCAGGTTAGGTATTCCCCCGTCCTTCAACAAACGTCCTTCAGGAGACACCAAGGAATCACACCCAAACAAACCTGAACCAAGGACCGTGATTGATGGAAGCAGGACGAAGGAAATTATTGGTTTGTGTCTGACTTGAGAGGGATTGGGGCGAGAGGGACAATGAGTGGAAAGAGGGACAGTGAGTGGGAAGAGGGACAGTGAGTGGGGGAAGAGGGACATTGAGTGGGAAGAGGGACAGTGAGTGGGGCGAGAGGGACAGTGAGTGGGGGAAGAGGGACAATGAGTGGGATGAGCGACACACTTGAATTAGTTGAGAGGAAAGGAAGAGGGATGATGATGATATTGGAGTGGAGTGGAGTGGGTTTTTGGTGTGAGGTAATTTGAGTGGGTGGGTGAAGTAGGAGTGGGAAAAGTGAGTGGGAGAGAATATGATAAAAAGATGAGTGGGTTTGACAGGGTGGAAGGGGGGTGAAGGAAAGAGAGGGTGTAGGGTGGGGTGGGGTTGTGTGTGGTTCTGTGGGTGGGGTGGGCGTGCTGGGGAGGGTAAAGTGGGCGGTGTGGGGGGGATGTGGGTGGGGTGGGGGTGCTAGGGGGTGTGGTGGGTGGGGGGAGTTCCTGTTTTTCACGTCAGATCATTCGTCATCCTTTATCTTTTTCTGGTGTGTGTGTGTGTGTGTGTGTGTGTTTGTGTGTGTGTGTGTGTGTGTGTGTTTGTGTGAATATATATGTGTGTGTGTGTGTGTGTGTGTGTGTGTGTGTGTGAATATATATGTGTGTGTGTGTGAATATATGTATGTATGTGTACGTGTGTGTGTGTCAGTTTCCACACATCAAGTTCCATTACATATATAAACATTGCTGTGTTCATTCTAAAATTGTTTCTAGTACTACTCAGTTTGTAATTATAGTTCACCGCAGAAAAAGAAAAAAAAAAAAAAACCTCCCAATTTCGCTCTATACACACACAAACAAACAAACAAACCGACTGTACATTTTCCACCCACGTTAGGGGTCACTTGTTTGTCTGTCTGTCTGTCTGTCCATTTGTCTGTTTGTTCGTTTGTTTGTCTTGCTCTTAAGGCTCTAGTGACCCGAATAATTGACCTCGTACCTTCATTTGTGGTGTTGGGTTGGGTTGGGTTGGGTTGGGTTGGGTTGGGTTTGGGGGTAATCTCGGACATGTTCGAATACTGACCTAATTTGACCTACACTTTGACCTACAATGGACCAACAATACAATAGGTCATTTTTACAATTATTTTATATGTTTACAATAATATGATACGGTACCATTAATAATGAATTTTGCTTACAGTATAATGTCAAAATTGTTAAAATCAAATTTTTACACTATGTGATAAAAAATAATTATATCAAGTTTTTGCCAGATTTCTATTGGTGATATATATATATATATATATATATATTTTTTTTTTTTTTTTTTTTTTTTTTAATGCATCTCGGGTGATTAACTTGACCATATCAATTAAATACAGAAAAGTCTAAAATTAAAGTTTCTATATATAAACGTAAAAAGCAGATGGTATGTTTCTACTGACAGGGTAGGAATCGTTCCAGTATTTTTGTATTATCAGAATGAATTATTATTTAACTTATTCTCCCTTACTACTTTAGTCATGACCTCTATTAGTGAAGGAGTAACTGGTGATTTCCAAAACTATGCTACAAAGCAGAACCTCAATTCTAAAAATTATTTAATTTATTTCCAGTCATAGTTTGGAGGAATTATTAGTAACCTTCCAGAATTGAATAACTCATTAATTTTATACAACGTACGTGTGATTTATGTAAATATATGCAGCCGACAAAACAAGAAGACCTCCTGTTTTTCACATCAGTAATTTCGCATGTATTTTTTTAAGTAATTTCCGACGAATAGTGTTTTTTTATTTCTTTAAACTTCTTATATATTAACTTAATCTTTTTTTAAATATTAGACCTTAAGTTTCAAGTATATAATCAGTTGGTTAAGAGAGTTCCCCCCCCCCCAGACACCCCCAACAACACCTCCTATTAAAAAGTATCAGAGTTGCAATGTATTATCAACATATGGCAGAGTTGCATGTACTGTCAAAATGTGTCAACGTTGCAAAGTAATATCAAAATGTGGCAACGTTGCAATGTACAGTACTGTCAAAATGTGTTAACGTTCCAATGTACTGTTAAAAATATGGCAACGTTGCAATGGTTATAGTGTATTGTCACGCTCAGTAATTTGGACCCAGCCACTCCGAACCAAGTCCAGTGTTGATAGGCGCAGTAGCCATGCAGGGAAAGCCTTGTTAAGATAGTAAATGATAACAGGGATGGCGAAGGGGAGGTAAGGGGATGATAGGGAGGAGGAGTGGGTAGGTGGATAGGTGTGTGTGTGTGTGTGTATGTGTGTGTGTGTGTGTGTGTGTGTGTGTGTGTGTGTGTGTGTGTGTGTGTGTGTGTGTGTGTGTGTGTGTGTGTGTGTGTGTGTGTGTGTGTGTGAAGCTAGTTAACGTGTTCATATAATATCCATGGCTAGGGTATACTGCTGCCTCTCCCTTATGGACCCTAGTACCTGGGTGGCTTCTGATTCCTCCTGACTGTGCCACGAAACGAGCTCCTTCACTGTGGGTGGCGTTTCGTATCAACGTTTGAAGGACTCACTAAGCTCCAATTTATTTTCCTACAACATCACGGGGTCCCCTAACACTGGGCTCGGTCGGCTCGGAGGTGGGTCGTATTTAGGAGAAGTAAGTGTACAGCATCATGAGTTTGTTGGGTATTTGTATTAACTATAGGACGTGTATGTACAGATATATATTCATACAGAGTACACCACTGTATTCATAGTGATCATATAATGGTATCTCTCTTATTATTATTCCTGTTTGTGTTTTGGTTATGTATATTTGAATAAAGATAGATCACTAAGACACATCCATGCAAATATAAAAAGATAAAAATAGGGCGGAAGGAAGTAGAGAGAAAAAGGTAAAGACACAGTGTGTATGTGTATGTGTCTGAGATGGAGAAAGGGAGTGAATAAGGTAACATGTCTATAGGTAAATAAAAGAACAGAATTGAAGGTGAAAGAGTAAGGAAAGGGAAGTGGATAAAAGAGGAGGGAAAATGTTGGATGGTGGAGGGGAGGAGGGACAGGAAAATAGAAGAGGAAAGCTGCCTGGGATGGGTAGGGAGGGAATAGGAAGGGAGTTGAGTAAAGAGTCGAGTGGGAGAAAGGGAGGAAAGATGAAGTATTGTTGAGTGTAAGAGAGAGAGAGGCAGGATGAATTAATTAAGGAATGTTGAGTGAGAGAGAGGGAGGAAAGATTAAAGAATGTTGTGTATGTGTGTGTGTGAGAGAGAGAGACAGACAGACAAACAGACAGACAGAGCCAGAGACAGACACAGAGACAGACACAGAGACAGAGACAGAGACAGAGGCATAGGCAGCGACAGAGACACAGAGAATGTTGAGTGAGAGAGACAGACAGACAGAGACAGAGAGAGAGTTATGTTGAGTGAGAGAGACGAGCTGGAGAGATAGAAATGTTGTGTGTGTATGTAAGGTTCAGGCCACTCAGACAACAAGGTAACAAACAAGGTCCTGAGAGAGAGATAGAGTTGGTCTTTTGGTCGTAACGTGTATTTGGGTGAGTGGTAATTGTGTAAGAGAGACTGGATACCTACACAACACACTACACAACACACTACACAACACACTACACCACACCACACCTGCAGTCCACACCATACCACATCTGCAGTCCACACCACAACACATCTGCAGTCCACACCACACCACACCTGCCCACCACACCTATATACACTACACCTACCCTTCCACACTTGCACATATCCTCCACACAAAACCTTCCCTCCACACTTAAATTCTCCCAATTCTATTATCCACTTAATTACTCCCTGTGATGAGTATAATCTGATATTAACCACCATGCAAGCAGGGTAAAAAAAAAATACAACACACCATAAAATCTTACTCCCGTGATACAGTAAAATATAGAGAAAAAAAAATAATATAAAAAATAACTATGTATATATTGTAACGTATTAAGCATTTCACTCATGTTTTATTGGTGTTCTATTAATTAAGGGGGTGCGGGAATACAGGGACAGATTTGGGGGGATTTAGGGGGTCGTTTGGGGGTGCAGGAGTAGGGGGACAGGCTTGGGGAGAGGTTAGGGGAATGTGGGAATAGGGGACAGGCTTTCTACCCACCCCAAACCTGTCCTCCTATTCCCGCACCCCCCTGTCCCCCCCCTCCAAGCCTGTCCCCTACTCCCACACCCCCTTAATACGAATCCTGACTGTCTTATTGTCAGATTAGGAGGCTGACGAGTCCTCCAAAGTATGCCAGAAATCAGACACCTTCAATGGGGATATGTGTTTCGTGGTATAGTTTGGAGTAATCAGACACCTTCCAATTCACCAACTAAATAATAATCTCCACTTTAATTTTTCTCCGTCCTTCAACCTGACGTGAGAGACTGAAGAGAATACAATTAATGCAAAAGCGGAGGATGAAGAGCGAAGGACGAAGAAAACTAAATTAAATTGTTGTGTTGGGGTGATAAATAATAATGGTTTTTTTTTTTACCGAGAGCAAAGGGTGAACCAACAAAATACTTACTCACTCACTCACTCACTCACTCACTCACTCACTCATTTGTACACTCATTCACACACTCACTCACTCACTCATTCACATACTCACTCACTCACTTGTATACTCACTTACTCACTTACACACTCACTCACTCACTCACTCACCCGGCCTCCTCCGAATTATGTTTTTCTTCGGACTTGCATCTCACCAACACACACACACACACACACACACACGCACACACACACACACACA
>JAWZYT010005557.1:5000-25000 GCA_034508575.1 Petrolisthes manimaculis
CACGATCTCAATGTTGTGTTGTGTTTGTGTGTGTGTGTGTGTGTGTGTGTGTGTGTTCATCTGGTCCCGTACGAGATATTTATATCAGATTTATATATGTGTGAAGAAGCTATACAACCTTATATCCAAATTACAGTGAAAAATTTACGAAAAAAATAAAAATATATATATATATATAAATAATGTTTGGGCACGTATTCGGAAAACTTTAATGGCATCTATGTCTTGGTCAATTTTCCAAAGTTTTTTTTTTATTATTATTATTATCATTATTAGGTTTGATTTTTTGTCGTGGAAAGAACTTGATTTTTTTTTTTTTTTTTTTTTTTTTTTTTAGATAAATTACTGTTTGGGTGTGATTTATTTCAGTACATAGCGTCTATACGATGTTTTTTTATTGTTCTTTGTGATTTATTATGACTGATGGATGGTAAGAGAGTATTCAGTTCAAGGGAATAAAAAAAAATATAATATATATATATATAACTCAATATTTCATCCCAGTATTTCAAAGGAGAATGTTAAGGGAACGTCTGTGTGTGTGTGTGTGTGTGTGTGTGTGTATGTGTGTATATATATATGTATATGTGTGTGTGTATGTGTGTGTGTGATGTAGTCAGAAAATTGGGAGGTAAATGAGTGCTTCGAATATTGCCACAAAACAAACACACACACACACACACACACACACACACACACACACACACACACACACACACCTATATGGAAGGAGGTTGTTTCGTGGCATGATCAGGAGAAATCAGAAGCCTCCAATTTTCATACACGATCACAGGGTCCTTAAGGAGAGGGTATAGTATTGACATTTTTGGAGATTATGATTCCTCCATACTATTCCAGGCAACAGGATACCATTATTTTTCTTCATCTGGGTCTGTTTCCTGGCATACTTTGGAGGAATCAAGGCACTCCAATCTATCAAAAGTATACTCTCTCCCCTTAAGAGACATGTATGTATGTATGTATGTATGTAAATAAATAGACTGATTTTAAACGAAAGAAAAATTTAAGCTAAACAAAGTAGGTAAACAAACACACATTATTTCATAGTAATATATAAAGTCTTCATGTACTTAACAAACCATATCTATTACCTATCAAACATGTTATTTATATATATTTTTCTCTCCTGTTTTATTTATTTTTGCCCATCATCTTTTTTTTTCTTATTTCCCTAATTTTTTTTTTCATTCTAAAACTATATATAGCCACCCGAGCTTTTATTTATAGTCCATCATTCAAGACAGAGGCAAGATAGTAGTAGTAGTAGTAGTAGTAGTAGTAGTAGTAATAGTAGTAGTAGTAATAGTAGTAGTAGTAATAGTAGTAGTAGTAATAGTAGTAGTAATAGTAGTAGTAGTAGTAGTAATAGTAGTAGCCTTCTTCACAGACGATAAAGTCGATTTCCCGCTTGATATTTCACCGACCCATCGACCGTAGAGGTGTAGAGGAGGTACAGACAAGAAAAAAGTGTGTGTGTGTGTGTGTGTGTGTGTGTGTGTGTGTGTGTGTGTGTGTGTGTCTCCCTGTATATTATCATGCATCTCTATACCAATCTATCTTTGTTTTCATATATAATATATATATATATATATATATATATATTTTTTTTATTTACCCTCACTCCCATCTGTCTATCTTATTCACGCCCACGCCCATCCCATTTTCCAGCCCTGCACCCACCCACCTACCCACTCACACACCCACCTACCCACTCACACACACACACCCACTCACACACCCGCCCACACACACACCCACCTACCCACTCACACACCCACTTGCGCACACACCCATTTTCCCCCTTTCGCTTGCCAGAACTACACCCACCCCCACCCCCACCCCCAGCCCACACACACACACACACACACACACACACATACGTACACACACACACCATCTGACTAGTTTACCATGACGCATGCTTCACTTTCTCTGCTCTCTACGGACGAAACTAACACACATACACACATACACATACATACATACATACATACAGACTTCCCATTACACTCTGGTCAATGACTATGTGTCGTGACTGTACACGCACCCACGCATAGGGCCTACAAGAGCACACATACATACATACATACACACAAGGAATACAAATACACACACATACATACACACAAGGAATGCAAATACAAATACACACACATACATACACACAAGGAATGCAAATACACACATACAAGGAATACACATACACACATACACCCACGCACAGTTGCCAATATCTTTACCTGGAAGAGGATTGGCAACTGTGAGTGTACCAGGAATACGTGTCTGGAACTGTACACATGGAAACACACCAAATATACATTATACACACTATACACACAAAGAATCCAAATACACACACACCTACACACTCAAAATACACACACACACACACAAGCTTACACAATAAAAATACACATACACTCTCAGAATACACACACACACAAGCATATATATATATACATACACACATATATATACACCTACTGTAACCACGTCATGCTTCACACACACACACACACACACACACATACAGCCATATTTCGTCACGATGTACAGAGGAGTAAACACACCCATTCAAGCCCCCTCCCCCCCTCCAACACACACACACACACACACACACACACACACACATTGCGTCACGAGGCAGCGGAAGGCCGTTGTAGACATACATACATACAAACATGCACACAACCAGGCAACCAGATGTATGTATGTGTGTAAGTATGTATGTATGTATGTATGTATGTATGTGTGTATGTGTGTATTATTTTTGTATGTGTATGTATGTATGTATGTATGTATGTATATGTATGTGTGTATGTATGTATGTGTATGTATGTATGTATGTACAATCACTGACAAGGGTTCATCAACATTCACTATAAGTTTCATATTTATAACCAAGTCTTGTTGAAGTTTCGAATCATTTTTTGAGATACTATAGTCTGTTCAAAAGTTGTGTTCCACTAGCCTCTATCTATCTAGCTATTTCTATCTGTCTATCTATCGCTATTTATATCTATCTATATATTTATCTATTTCTATCTATATATATATATATCTATTTCTATCTGTCTATCTATCGCTATTTCTATCTATCTATTTTTTATTCACCTCTTCCTTTATTATCGTATGTCGATATTTTCTTTCTATCTATCTATCTATCTATCTGTCTATCTATTTCTATCTATCTAAGCATAAGAGGCCAAAAGGAACACAAACTTTGATAGTAAACCAATAATTACAACGTTTATCCTGTTTCATATTGGCTTGAACTCGCTTTAATTAATACTCAATCAGTCTATTCGAAACAAGGCTGGATACACATTTTGAATCGCGAATATATATATGTACAGTCGTGGTCAAATATAATCATCCATATAGTGGTAACTCACGTAAGAGTTTGACAGCTTCCCTCTGTTCCTTAGATGATAAACTTTCTAATAAATAGGTTAACTACCATCTGTTAATTTAATACAAGCAGCTACACACTACTTAAAACAATAACACACACACACACACGTTAACTACCATCTTTTAATTTAATACAAGCAGCTACACACTACTTAAAACAATAACACACACACACACACACACAAGCAGCTACACACTACTTAAAACAATAATATCATATGTGAACGTGAAAACATTAGACAGTAAAATGTTTGAGATACCCATATGTGGATGATTATTATTGACCACGACTGTATGTATGTATGTACTGAAATAAATCCAACTCAGTCACGAAATGTTAAAAATAATGAAAAAAAAAAAAAAAAAACTGCTATATAGGGAAGGTACGGACAGTGTTGGGAAATACGGAGCAAATTATTCCTCCAAACTATTCTAAGCAACAGGCCACCCTTATTTTTGTTCCTCTGGTTCTGTTTCTTGGCATACTTAGGAGGAATCAAGGCACTCCAATTTACCAAAAAGGAACTCTCCCCTTAAGCTGAAAATAATAGACCTAAGTTATGTAGGCCTATGTGACATTAGTTGGTTGTTTATATATACACATATACACACACATGCATTCTGTACACACACAAACACACACATGCATTCTGTACACACACACACACACATGCATTCTGTACACACACACACACATACATACATAAACACATGCATTCTGTACACACAAACACACACATACATAAACACATGCATTCTGTACACACACATACATAAACACACACATGCATTCTGTACACACACATACATAAACACATGCATTCTGTACACACACATACATAAACACATGCATTCTGTACACACACACACACACGTTGCATTCTGTACACACACACACACATACATACATAAACACATGCATTCTGTACACACACACATACATACACGTTGCATCCTGGTGGTGTGAGAATGTATACAGGTGAGTTTGTGTTGATGTGGGGGTGACGTTTATGAAGAGGTGCCATTATCACTAGTAGTATATAGTAGATACATTATTTATGATCACTAACTCTTTATCCTTCTCCTTTCCTTCTCCTTTCCTTCTCCTGCTCCTTTCCTTCCTTCTTCTACTTTCCTCCTCCTGATCTTCCTTTCCTTCTGCTCCTCCTCCTCCTTTCATTCTCCCCTTCCTCCTTTCCTTCTCCTCCTTTCCTTCTCTTCCTCCTCCTCCTTTCCTTCTCCCCTTCCTCCTTTCCTTCTTCTCCTGCTCCTATTCCTTCTCCTCCTCCTCCTCCTTCTCCTCCTCCTTTCCTTCTTCTCCTCCTCCTCCTTTTCTTCTTCTCCTGCTCCTCCTTTCCTTCTCTTCCTCCTCCTCCTATTCCTTCTCTTCCTCCTCCTCCTATTCCTTCTCTTCCTCCTCCTCCTATTCCTTCTCTTCCTCCTCCTCCTATTCCTTCTCTTCCTCCTCCTCCTTTCCTTCTCTTCCTCCTCCTCCTTTCCTTCTCCTTTTCCTCCTCCTTTCCTTCTTCTTCTCCAGAGAATAGGTAAGTGGAGGAGTTGTAACCTCGCTATCTCGGTGTGTGGAAAAAGGTTCTAGCCTTACCCAAAGATCGGTCACTACCAGCTCTGAGCTCATTCCGGGAGGGTAACAGTTGGTGAACATGTGTCCAGCACGTGATCAAGACCAGGTGAAACACACATACACACACAATAAGGAAAATAAATGTTCTTGTGAGGAAAATACAGGCGAGGGACGACTGAGGAAAATAACTTCTTATGGGAGGAAAATAGATTATCTTACGGGAGGATTGATTTGATTGATGGATATTTGGCGCCGCAACATCGAGGTCCTATAGCGCCAGAAAAAGGTGATAGAGAGGTGTGACAGCAAGCAGTAAGGAAATGAAAATAAAAGAGGGACAGTTGAAGAACTGAAAGCTAATGGCTGGGGCCGAAGGGGCGCCAAAACCCTGTAAGTATTGCCCACATTAATTAATATAGGCAATACCCCCCTACGGGGCCTTACGGGAGGAAAATAACCTTTCTTATGAGAGGAAAATAACTGTTCTAATGAGTTATAATTATGTATATAAAATTTGGACAGAAAGAATTAAAGCAAAAATACACATTGGAAGAGTGAAATAATATTTTTTTTTTTTAAATCTAGGTGTGGGAGGCAGAATGTGTAGGTTTTTATATTTCTAGACACCTGCTTGGTTTTTCATTTTATACTTGAAAAGATTGTGTTTATAAATCACATCAATCACTGGATAGCACACTCTCTCTCTCTCTCTCTCTCTCTCTCTCTCTCTCTCTCTCTCTCTCTCTCTCTCTCTCTCTCTCTCTCTCTCTCTCTCTCTCTCATAAACACATACATATCACAGGATATTTTTTTTTCTCTCTCTCTCTCTGACACACACACACATATCACAGGATCTCTCACATACATATCACAGGATCTCTCTCTCTCTCTCACACACACACACATATCACAGTAGCGCTCTCTCTCTCTCTCTCTCAATCTCTCTCTCTCTCTCTCACACACACACACACACACACACACACACACAATTATACCCGTACAATTTCATTAAATACTGTAAACCTTCACAGATATATAAATTAATCTGACATAATAATCTCAGCAATGCATATTATTATTATTTAAAGTACAACATTTTCTACATGCAAACACAGGCACACGCACGCGAAAACAATTATTATTTGAGATAAACAAAAAATCGAAGGCTGAACCCATTATTATCAAAACAAAAATAAACTACACACGCACACACACACACACACACACACAAAATAAACTACACACACATGCGCGCGCACATTTGGACACGTACGTACATACATTATATACAAATAATTACTTTAGAACATTCACATAACATAGAAAAAATAACTGTATGCATATTTCAATGAATCAAAACGAATAAAGAGGTAAGAAAACAACACACACACAGAAAAAACACATACAAACACACACACACACAAAAAAAAAAAACATACAAACACACAAAAAATACAAACGCACACACAAAAAAAACATACAAACACACACAAAAAAAACATACAAACACACACATACATACAGTACACACACACACACACACACATACAGTACACACATACAAACACACACAAAAAAACCCCACATACATACAGTACACACACACACGAAAAAACACATACAAACACACACACACACACACACACACACCTCTGTAATCACACAGTTGCATTTTATCTCTACTAACACATGCCACACTAAAGGAGAGAGAGAGAGAGAGAGAGAGAGAGAGAGAGAGAGAGAGAGAGAGAGAGAGAGAGAGAGAGAGATCGGATATGCTAATGGAACAGTAAAAAAAAATCAGGCACGGAATAAAAAAAATAACAAAAAACAAATAAATGAATACAAAAATAAGACTTGCATTTTGTCTGCCTTTTCATTTTATTATACATTATACATTCTCCCTTTCTTTCTTTCCTTTTCTAATTTGCCTCCTGGATATTATTATAATTCTGTATGTTGTTTTTGTTGCTGTTTTTTTTTTGTCACCAAAGAAAACGACTAAAAAGTTACGAATTTTGACATACGGTATATATAATTTTATAATGTTTATTATTCGTTAATTAATGTGTTGGTTCCAGAATTTGAATTTATTTATATTACCTTGTGTGTATGTATGTGTGTATGTGCATTCCTTGTGTGTATGTATGTGCATGTGTGTGTATGTATGTGTATTTGTATTCCTTGTATGTGGCGCCGACCGTACAGTGTATAATTATACAGGACTAATGGTGAGGTGTTATGTATGTATGTATGTATGTATATAGGACTATTGGTGATGTGTTATGTATGTATGTATGTATGTATGTATAGGCCTATATGTGTTGTTGCAGTAAGGCTAATTATTGAATGAGTTAATAATGAGGTCAATAGCTACACACACACACACACACACACAGAGCTAAGGAGTGTGTTTGTAAGAGAGGGGAGGGTTAAGGAGTATGTATGTATGTCTGAGAGAGAGAGAGAGAGAGAGAGAGAGAGAGAGAGAGAGAGAGAGAGAGAGAGAGAGAGAGAGAGAGAGAGAGAGAGAGAGAGAGAGTGAGAGAGTGAGAGAGTGAGAGAGAGAGGGGGTTAAGGAGTGAGTATGTATGTATGTATGTATGTGTGTGTGTGGTATAATTGAGGCTGTGTGAGAAGTGTGGCTGGTGAGACACACACACACACACACACACACACACACACAGACGCACCCCGAGGCATAGAGTTCTGTAATCTGCCTTCCAGCGATATGTACACCACAATCCTATTTACGCACATACACACACACACACACGCTTACATACACGTACACGGGCCCTCACACACATACACACACGCGCGCATAAACGTACACGAGCGCTCACTCACTTACTCTCACACATACACATACATACACACGCGCGCATACACGTACACGAGCCCTCACTCACCTACACACACACACACACACACACACACACACACACACACACACACACCATACTCTCACATGCACATATTTTTATCTGTATTCGCATAATACAAAAAAAAAAAAAAAAAAAAAGTAACAATATAGAACACACACACACAGTATACAAACACACACACACACACACTCACACACAACACAATGACAAATTATTGAACACAACATGTACACACACACATACTAATTTGAGATGACCACTATTGTACGTTTAGCGACACATTGAATGGTGAAGTGAACAGTACACACACACACACACACACACACACACACACACACACACAGCGCGCAACCACACACACCCCAAGTTCTTTCTTGCACAACCACGTAAGCACACACACACACATTATCTGGTGTGAGTATAGCCGCATGAGAGGTCATACATACACACACACACATTCTTACACGATATTTTCTGTACTGCATACACTACTAACACAGATACAATACACACATTCTTACACATTTGCTGTATAGACTAAACACACACACACACACACACAAACACACGCATACGAGAGGTCATATATACATACACACATTCTTACACGATATTTTTTTACTGCATACACTACTAACAGATACAATACACACATTCTTACATATTTGCTATATATATACACACACACACACACATACGGCTTACACTAACTTAGGTAAGATACACACATACGCGCATACACCTATACTTGTATTATTAACACCTTATGGACATGAATACAAAGACAATAAACATTGTATACTTACATCATGGCACACATATGGCCATGGATGTAATTGACACACACACACACACACACACACACACACACACACACACACACACACGTGAATAAATAATGTTTGTCTAGTTACACCCAGGCTCAGAATTCCACTCCAGCGACATTCTGGAATCAGCAACAATATAAAACTAAAAATGACAAAATGATCTTCGTCAAAACTACACTGACCAACACAGATGTAACGTGACTTGTCTAGGCAATATTTACACCCCGTGAAACACAAGAAACATTTACTAGGCCAAATATGCACATAGGCTAGGCTAGGCTACGCACACATAGGCTAGGCTAGGTTACGCACACATTAAGCAAATATACCTAGCCGTATTCCACGATATGTAAAACAAATATATGGATATATAGCCTATATACGTAAGGTACTTTTATATTACGACAAAAAAAACATGCAGAAATATCTATATAATCTCTTTCATCACACAGAGAAATATATTAACAAATGATAACAAAATAATGGCTTTCTGTATCACATTCTCTCACACACATACCGACATGCCCGCCGCGTAGCCTAATAGACGCTGTTGAATTGTTTCGTAGACTAGGCTAGGCTACACGGACAAGGGCAGAAATACATTCACACACACACACATAAGCAGCAGTGTATAATTATAAAGATGAAATATAGAATTGTACTCACGTCTTGGAAGTCGGATATTTCGGTGCTCATGGTGGCGACGGTGTGATAAAACTCCACGGGTATAAGATATCAGGCGTGGTTGGTTCACACAGGGTAGGTAGGTAGTGTTGGTAGGTAGGTAGGTGGTGTAGTTTTTTCCTTCGCCACTAGGCTACCACACCCACAACGCACCACAACAACAACCACCACACACACTATTATTATTATTATAGAGTCGCACACAAGGCTAGGGCGACCTGAAGTGTTGTGAAATGTTGTTGTTGATGTTGTTGTTGTTGTTGTTAGTAGTTAAGGAGGCCATCATGTTATACTTTGGTACTGCGTCGTCATAACACAAGCAAAGCCACAGCGACTGCACCAATAGGCTAGGTAGGATCTCTTTATGTATTGCTCGTCATTTCACTTATTCACACACAAGTATTAACCAACACAACACCACCACAATCAACACTAGAATGGGTTAGAAATCTTTGGGCCACTGCTAGTAATCTCACATGTATGTAGGTCACAGACAATCGCACAAATATGTATGTATTATCGTAACAAGAGCACTGGTTGGTAAGGTCTTGTTGTAAAGGCTGGCCAATTGGTTGAGAGAGATCACACACTGAGGCTTTTTGGTTCTCGCACTTCACCACACCACAAAAATAAACAAATGACACATAGAGTAAATCCACGGGGTTCAGGAATGGCACATGAGGAGGGCACAGGGCCGAGGGCAGGGCAGGGCAGGGCAGGGCAGGGCAGGGCTGGTCTCTCAGTGCCGTGACTCTGCGCAGTGACGGGGGGGACGAGAGTGGGAGACCCTCTCTTGGTGTGGCCCTCGTTGCTCGGGTGTGTGTGTGTGTGTGGGTGTGGGTTGTCGAAGCCACCGCCCTCAAACATCCCCACGCCCTCTCCACCCACACATTTCTGACTCCTTCCAATCCACATCCAGTTTTCCTTTGGTTAATATCCTCTCAGAATCCACAGGCAGGGTCAAGATTCTGAAAGAGTCAATGGAAAAATATGAAAAATTAATTGAACGACAAGAAGTCTCCGTCAACCTTTCCAGCCTGGCCCAACCCACTCCCATCAGCCCCGCCCAACAGGTGAGCGCTGGGGCTAACGAAAACTGGATCACCTGAGTGGCCAACTTACATACATACACACACATACAGTCGTATATAACGCTTACACACAGTTACACACGAGGTGCTTACACCCTACACATTCATACACTGTTACACATGAGGTGACATCACCCTGTGCACGCTCATCACTCATAAACACACACACACACACACACACACACACAAACAAAGAAAGACAGACAGACAGACGTGCAGCAAAACGAATAGAGAAATAGACAATTACAGTTATTTCGTCACACACACACACACACACACACTATCATATACTGTTGTAGTCTCCTAACACACACACACACACACACACAGCCTATCATATAGCCTAGTGTTGTAGTCTCCAAACACACACACACATGCACTTTCTCCAACTTATCCTTTTACCTTCATTGCCAACAACCCCAAACTTATATAAAAGATCAGAATATCCATCCTTGTCCCAACACTTTTATTTAACATTTCAAACACAAACACAAACAAATAGTTATAATGTTATGTGTCTTAATTAAATGGCAATTAAATGTTAACTTTTAAGGACTAGTTTATTATACAAATAGTTAATATACAAATAATTTCATATCATAATAATGGCATATACAAAAGTACACACACACACACACATTGGTACGAGGATTTAAGGACCCTGTTATAGTGTGTAAAAATTGGAGGCTTCTGATTCCTCCTGACCATGCCACGAAACAAGCTCCTCCCCTGTACAGTATGTAGGTGGAGTTTTTTATGTTCACACAATATTATTATAACATATTTCATTATATATAGTCTACTTTGGGACATAAGTGTAGCCTAATAATTATTATGCTTCTTATTTTTGCATTCATATTCCTTTTACTACAATCTCAAATACACCTTAATGAGAGAGAGAGAGAGAGAGAGAGAGAGAGAGAGAGAGAGAGAGAGAGAGAGAGAGAGAGAGAGAGAGAGAGAGAGAGAGAGAGAGAGAGAGAGAGAGGCTGTAGGAGATAAGGAGGAATCAGAAAGAAGGGAGTCAGGAGTAAAGAGAAAGATTGAGTATAAAATATAAAAAGAGTGGAGTATAGAAGGGAGAGAGAAAAGGAAGACAGACTTCTGCCCCTATACATAGCCTAGCCTACCTTCTCTTACCATGACTCACTCATTTCCCTCCAACACACACATACAAACCCCTACACACACACACACACACACACACACACACACACACATTCACTCCTTACCCTTTTGTACATATCCTCCCCTATACTGAACATACACACATCCATACACACTGACTGAAACACACACACATACAAGTACACATTCACACCAGCACGCACAACTACACACATTCACACCAACACACAAACAGATATTTACATTCACATCAACACACACACAAACATAGAAGTACACACATTCACACACTTATGTCAACACACACACACACACACATTCTTATCCACCAGACAATGAATGTTAATGTAGACTGGTTTCTCTCCCAACACGTTAAGGGGAGAGTTTCTTTTTGGTTAATTGGAGCGCCGCAATTCCTCCAAAGTATCCCAGAAAACAGGACCAGATGAACAATAATAATGGTGTTCCGTTGCTTGGAATCGTTAGGAGGATTCACTTTCTCCAGAATTACCAACACAAAAGACAAAACTAACTTCCCCCTTAAGTACCTCTCAAATATTCCTCACGCCAAGATGATAAATGCTTTGTCTACCCTAGTAATGATAGTCGAAATTCCTAGGCATTACTTAGTAGCTTCTCACTTCAAGATAGATAAGTGATACAAGAAAAAAAAACAGAAGGTGGATGTGTTTTGTCTTTTGTGAATTTTTGAGGGTCCCGATAGTATAGGTAAGATAGATAGAAGAAAAACAGAAGGTGGATGTGTTTTGTCTTTTGTGAATTTTTGAGGGTCCCGATAGTATAGGTAAGATAGATAGAAGAAAAACAGAAGGTGGATGTGTTTTGTCTTTTGTGATGGTTTTAGGTTACGTCCACTCGAATACAAAGAGACAAAGAGTAAATAAATACACAGCAAGATCTCCATTGGAATGAGTTTGTTGGTGAATTAAACTGTTCAAAACTTCAACCATAGCTGTATATTTATTAGTGCAATTGCCCACACATACAATTGCCCTGTATATTTATTAGTGCAATTGCCCACACATACAATTGCCCTGTATATTTATTAGTGCTTGTGACTGTACAATTACCCACACATGAAGCTGGTGGGGTTGTTTACTTGCGAGGTGGCTACAAAAAGAAGTTAAGTTAACACAATATGTAATTTGTTGATAGGCAGACAGTCAAAAAAACTTACTGTCTGCCTGTCAACAAACTATAACTTTTGCTCACTTTCCTTCCTGTTGTAGGTACCGTATCTCACAAGAAGCGAGGCGTATCACCTTCATATGTGGCCAACTATACAGTGTTGGTGGTAAATGTGGAGCAACTGATTCCTCCAAACTATTTCAAGCAACAACAGGTCACCACCATTATTTTTGTTCATCTGGTCGTGTTGTTTGTTTCCTGGCATACTTTGGAGGAATCAAGGCGCTACACTTATAAAATAAAATACCAAACAAACCAAAACTTCTGGGCCGAAATAACATTAAAAGAAATTAATAAAAGATGAGATGTAGAAATGCAAGCGTACCATGTAGGCCTACTATGTGTTTCTTTTTAGCCTTAGAACAGTGAGAACCGCATCGCAGTGTAAATTTTTTAAGGGGAAAGTACATTGTTGGTAAATCTGAAGCAACCAATTTCTCCAGACTATTTTAAGGGACCCTGTGTCGTAGTCAGAAAATTGGAGGTAAATGAGTCCTTCAAATATGGCCACGAAACACCACCTATAGAGAAGGAGCTTGTTTCGTGGCATGGTTAGGTGGAATCAGAAGCCTCCATTTTTTTATACACGATCACAGGGTCCTTAAGCAGCAGGACATTATTGCTTAGGTTAATCTGGTCCCGTTTCCTGGCTTATTTAAGAGGATTAAGGCACTCGCAATCCAAAATATGTATCCGGCTTGCTTCCAATAGACTGATCGAGTATTAGGCGAACTCAATCAAATATAAAACAAGATAAGCGTTTAATTATTGGTTCACTAGTATGTCAAACAAATGATTCAAAACTTCAATAACATCTAAATAGGCTACACATTTTGTATTGCGAGTGTACCGGTACCAAAAATAGACCCTTCCCTTAATTATGAGTTAAGTTTTTAAAAAGCTCTAATCTGATAGTCTAATCCAAATTCCAAATCAACCAACCATCCAACCCACCTTTTAAATTGACGGTTCATGTGTTTTTGACTTGCTCTTGAGGGAGGGAGTGGTGGGTGGAGAGGAGCCTTCTTCTTCACTATACTTTCCCTCACATCGTGTCTGTTTTGTTGGTGTTTGTAGATCCTATGCATTCTTTTTGTTAAGTTAGTGTAGGACTAGACCACAAGCGTAGCACGGAAGTGAAGTATGTGTAATTAAGTAATTAGTGGGGTGTTTTTTGACGAAAATGTCCTCTGTCCCCCCTCGTGTACGTCCACTTTCCGTGTGTGTCACTTCAACACTTCATTAATCTCGGTATATTTGTCACTTCAACACTTCATACTTTTCTTTGTACTGTAGGAACCATTTGCCAGTCGTTCTGTAAGGTATAATAACAAATAAGTTAATAATTATAAGTTAATTAAGTTAATAATAATAATATAATAGTAAATCAATAACAATAGATAATTATTTCAGTGATTAAACTTAAATATAGATTAATAATAATAATTCTAATTAGGCTATTATCATTGTAACACTTTCTTAAGATTATTTTTGTATTGCTATTTCAAATACGAAGGAGGAAATTACTTCAAAGACAACAGACAAAAAAGGAGGGGAAAAGGAGGGGAAAAGAGACTATATCAGAATTCGTGAAGGGGGTGGGGAGGGGATAAGGAAGGAGGAAGAAGGGGGGGTGGGGAGGGGATAAGGAAGGAGGAAGAAGGGGGGGTGGGGAAGGGATTAGGAAAGGGTGGGGAGGGATAAGGAAAGGGGAATGAAGGGGTTGGGGAGGGGATAAGGAAGGGGGAAGAAGGGGGGGTGGGGAGGGGATTAGGAAGGAAGAAGGGGGGGTTGGGAGGGGATTAGGAAAGGGTGGGGAGGGATAAGGAAAGGGGAATGAAGGGGTGGGGAGGGGAAGAAGGAAGGGGGTGAAAAATGGGGCGGAAGGGTGGGGGGAAGAAGGGGGCGGAAGGGTGGGGGGAAGAAGGGGGCGGAAGGGTGGGGGGAAGAAGGGGGCGGAAGGGTGGGGGGAAGAAGGGGGCGGACGGACGGAAGGAGGGGCTTTATATAAAATAGACAAGGGTGTGAGTTAGGGGGGGGAAGGGGGTTAAAAGGGCGTGGTTTACTTTCAATCCCCCCCCACCCCCACCACCCCCACATAGGCAGTAATCTAGGGCAGTGGTGGTGCTACTTACTACTTACTTACTCACCTAGCCCCTCCTTCATTCTTACATTATTATTATACGCGATTCTTAAGTCTCCTTCACTCAATGCCTCGCTTCTACATTCACTCACTCACTCACTCACTCTCTCTCTAACACCTTCACTTTTCATTCTTACTCATAATCATTCCTTCGCTCGCTCGCTCACTCACTCACCTACTCACTCTCAAACACCTTCACTTCCCCTCCTTCCTTTACACACAATCATCACTTTCCTTACTACGTTTCCTTCACTCCCTCTCACTTCCCCTCCTTCCTTTACACACAATCATTCTCCTTCACTCTTTTCCCTTGCTGTCTACTACTACTCCTACTCCTAATACTTCTACTACTACTACGGTACTCCTCCTCCTCTTCCTCCTCTTCCTCTTCCTCCTCCTCCTCCTACTACTACTATAATATACACTCCTTCAATTTCTACTATCTCTTATCTCTTCACCTTCAATTCACCATCCATCCATCCTTTGCAAACTCTCACTCTACTTACTTATAATACATATTCATATTATTATAATTATAATAAATAATTATACCATACGTAAAAGCTTTTGTATTAATAAACAACTATGGTGATTATAGTTAAGAATCTCCGTCCCTCCCTTTTTCTCCTCCTTCCCCTTCTCCCTCCCTCCCACAAACACACACAAACACACACACACACACAGGGTGGTACAAAACAAAACTAACCATAATAATATAGTTTGTGAGTAACCTAACACACACACATACATACATACATACATACACACGACTGTTTTAGACAAGATGGCGTGTATATGAAACCAAAGTGCATTGACAGACACACAAACAAAATAATTATAATATATACATAAATAAGAAGTTTGCGGCTACTATTAAATATTGAACGGTTAGTCTACTGTTTGATGAATAATTAAATGAATATATGACGGTTGAATCGAGCCCCATAACTGGTAAATTAGTGTTAAAATGAGAGATGAGTTTAATGTAACCTACCCTCCCGCCTGGTTGTGGGGTAACTGAGGTGAGGTGACTTAATAGTGTTACCACAACTCACCACCAGGGCTACTTGACGAAATTTCCCCATATTTAGCATCATAATTTCTCTATTTATCTGAAGAAAAAAAATCCTTGTATATTCTTGAAGACAGTCGCTCATTTACCTTCTTTTTTTATATACATTTAATCTGGTAGAAATATCCCTAATTACTCTTGAATAATCTGTATATAATTTTCCTCACTGGTACTTTTAATTTCACTTGTTTAGGGAAATTTCACCATACTTGGCAATACTAGGTCTGCTTGACGAAATTTCCCCAAATTCAACATTAGAATTTCCCTTTTTACCTCAACTTCAACATCAGAATTTCCCTTTTTACCTCAACTTCAACATCAGAATTTCCCTTTTTACCTCAAAAACTCCCTATTTAATCTTGAAGCCAATCGTATATTTAATTAACTATCTTCTTGATATTATTTTCGCCTGGTAGAAATTTCCCAATTTACTCGTGAACATTTTTTATATAATTTCGCCATTGGTATCTCTAGTTTTCCCATATCTAGGGAAAATACTCCATATCTGGCAACGCTGAACTGTGAGTGGTTGTCCCTCTAGCGGCCTAGCCAAACCACGCATGCGTCATAATCGATTTGGGGAAATAATAATCACCTCCCATTTTCCACATCCATTCCCAGGCTATTTTCTCTATGATAATGAACTCTAATGATAACACAATTAACCCAAAGCAGTATGCACGTAATAATAATTCATTTTCTAACCAAATTTAAGCCCAGGGAATCATAAATAGGTAATAATAAACAGAAAAGTGACGAACCTATTTTTCTGCCAACCACCCACCCCTGGTCCATGCGCAAGGAAGGGTAGTGTGATACAACCTGACACACAAACACACACAGACAGATACACACACACACGGACAGATACATACACACACGGACAGATACATACACACACACGGACAGATACATACACACACACAGACAGATACACACACACACGGACAGACACACGGACAGATACATACACACACACAGACAGATACACACACACACAGACAGATACACACACACACGGACAGAAAGACACAGACAGATTCGGACAGGCAGATACGGACAGACATAATTATATACAAACAGACACACACAGACGGACAGAAAGACAGACATATATACAGACATACAGACATATATACAGACAGACACACACTGACGGACAGAAAGACACATACAGATACGGACAGACATATATACACACAAACATACACATACAGACAGAAAAAATAATAATTGAGGTGGTTGAGTTGACGTAAGGTGTTGTATGATTATATTTTGCTATGATACTAATTTATTTACACGATGGATGGATGGAAAGAAAGTATCAGTGGATATTTGATTGTGGTTGTATGTACAGTTGCCAAAAAAATGTATTGCGACAACTATTGATACAACATTAAATATATTAATGTCCATAGTTGTTTGTAGGGATTATAAGTATGTATTACAGAAGGATATGTATATTTTCTTCTGTTATACATGCTTATAGTCCCTACAAATAGTTGTTTGTAGGGATTATAAGTATGTATTATAGAAGGATATGTATATTTTCTTCTGTTATACATGCTTATAGTCCATATACAAATAGTTGTGGATATTACCATGGTTAAAGTTCTATCAATAGTTGTCGCAATACATATTTTGGCAACTGTACATGTCATATACGTTGCCTAATTAATATTTGCGTTAATTTGGTAGGAATCATAAATACATAATATACATAATAAAATACATATACGTTGCCTAATTAATATTTGCGTTAATTTGGTAGGAATCATAAATACATAATATACATAATAAAATACATATACGTTGCCTAATTAATATTTGCGTTAATTTGGTAGGAATCATAAATACATAATATACATAATAAAATACATAAATACATAAATTTCCGCTACTGGTGACTAGTGATGTATTAATTAAAAGAGGGTTGGTTAGCTGTGGGAGTCAAAAGATTAATCATGACAGTAACCAGAGAGAGAGAGAGAAAAAAAAATAGTGAAGATAAAAATATAGTGATGGATTAGTCCCTGTGGTCACTCCAATTCACGGTTAGTTTAAGGTGCAGTCAACGAGAGAGAGAGAGAGAGAGAGAGAGAGAGAGAGAGAAGTGTAGTTACAGAGAGAGAGAGAGAGAAGTGTAGTTACAGAGAGAGAGAGATAGAGAGATTCATTAAGCGAGAGAGAGAGAGAGAGAGAGATAGAGAGATTCATTAAGCGAGAGAGAGAGAGAGAGAGAGAGAGAGGGAGAGAGAGAGAAGTGTAGTTACAGAGAGAGAGAGAGAGAGAGAGAGAAGTGTAGTTACAGAGAGAGAGAGAGAGAGAGAGAGTGAGAGGCTGATATATTGGTTTAGTTAACAGACTTGAGTTTCTGCTTTGGTGAATCTGAGACGAATGAATGAATGAATGAATGAAGTTAAAATCCGTAAAGTACAAATTGAGAAGTTTTGTGATATAATAATAATCTAGTGTAATGAAATTGAGTTAGAAGTTGTGATAATTTTTTGAAGTTGTGTGATAAAATTTAAAGTGTGAGATAGCGTTAGAAGTTGAGGTGTAGGTGGTAATAGGTGGGGGTGTAGGTGGGTGAAGGTGGAAGGTTCAATTGAGGACATGCAAAGTAGGTGGGGGAGAAAGAAAGACAGGTAGGTAGGTGGGTGAAAGGTAGGTAGGTGGGTGAAATGCAGACAGATAGACAGGTAGGTAGGTAGGTAGGTGGGTAGGTAGGTAGATAGGTGGGTAGGTAGGTAGATAGGTAGGTGGGTAGGTAGGTAGGTAGGTAGGTGGGTAGGTTGGTAGGTAGGTATGTATGTAGGTGGGTGAAAGGCAGAGATGTAGATAAGTAGGTGGGTGGGTAGGTGGGTGGGTGAAAGGAGGATAGGGAGGTATGTAGGTGGGTGAAAGGCGGAGAGGCAAGTATGTAGGTGGGTAGATGGGTGATAAGTAGGTAGCCTAGGTGGGAGTACAAGGATGTAGCCAATTACACCAATACATATATAGTTAGTTATTCCCTATTTGGTTGACCTTGCTTGCTTGGGGTCAGGCAAAAGGTCACCCAAATATTGCCGTGTTTTCTATCGGCAATTGCAACGTGAGTGACGTGCTACAAGACCTACCCAGTGCTTGCAACATGACTCTGCAACACCAACACATGTAAGCTGGAGGCATGTTGGTAATGATGGAGGTGAGGTGAGGTTAGGTTAGGTTAGGTTAGGTTAGAGTAGGTTATGTTAGGTTACATTTGGTTAGGTTAGGTTAGGTTAGGTTAGGTTAGGTTAGGTTAGGTTAGAGTAGGTTATGTTAGGTTACATTTGGTTAGGTTAGGTTAGGTTAGGTTAGGTTAGGTTAGGTTAGGTTAGGTTACATTAGGTTAGGTTAGGTTAGGTTAGGTTAGGTTAGGTTAGGTTAGGTTAGGTTAGGTTATGTTAGGTTACATTTGGTTAGGTTAGGTTACATTTGGTTAGGTTACATTTACATTCGTGTAAGTTAGGTTAGGTTAGGTTAGATTTGTGTAGGTTAGGCACTCATCCAGCGACTGCTACAATAACATGAAGATAAATTCAATATCTAGACAAGAAAACCAAAGGAGACTGTAAAACAACAACAACAACAACAACAACACACTAAGTCGTATACAATATTTGCAGTGGAATATTAATTAAGAGATGTAATTCACTTTTGTTACATTGGAGTGCCTTGATTCCTCCAAAGTATGCCAGGAAACAACAAACAGGACCAGATAAACAAAAATAATGTTTGGTGTTCAGTTGCTACGAATACTTTTGAATTTTGGAGAATTTAATTGCTCCAGATTTACCAACACAAATTTTTTCCCTTTAATGTCTTGTGCAGTAACCAACCAACAAAACCTTGTAACCTAACCTAACCTAACCTAACCAACAACACCTCGTAACCTAACCTAACCTAACCTAACCTAA
>JAWZYT010005557.1:30000-32500 GCA_034508575.1 Petrolisthes manimaculis
TCCCCCCTCCCCCACCCCCACCCCCACAGAGAGAGAGAGACAGAGAGAGAGAGACAGAAAGAAAAAAATCTATAAAAAAATATATAGAGAGTGAAAAAATATATATCTGCATAGAGAAATAAATATAGAAAAAAAAATAGATATAGAAAACAAAATTAGAGAGAAATAGATATAGGAAAAAAATAGATATAGAATTTTTTTTTAGAGAGAAATAGATATAGGGAAAAAAATAGATATAGAAAAAAATAGAGAAATAGATATAGAAAAAAAATATATAGAAAAAAATAGATATAGAAAAAAAATAGAGAGAAATAGATATAGAAAAAAAATATATAGAAAAAAAATAGATATAGAAAAAAAATAGAGAGAAATAGATATAGAAAAAAAATAGAGAGAAATAAATAGATATAGAAAAAAATAGAGAGAAATAAATAGATATAGAAAAAAAAATAGAGAAAGATATAGAAAAAAAATAGATATAGAAAAAAATAGAGAAATAAATAGATATAGAAAAAAAATAGATATAGAAAAAAATATAGAGAGAGAGATAGAAAAAAATATATATAGAGAGAGATAGAAAAAAATATAGAGAGAGATAAAAAAAAAAAAATTGCGAGTGAGTTTGTACACACGAGAATAAGTGAGTGAGAAAGTGTTGTGTTTGGTATTAGCATGAGAAAGGCAACGTGTTAGTGGATACGAGAGAAGGAGGAGTTGGTGGGGTGAAGCTAACATGGAAAGCCTGGTGCTGGGGTGATGAGGGGGTGTAGGGGTGGGTGGTGTGGTGTGGGTGTGGGTGGGGAAAGTGGTGTGGGGTGTGGGGTGTGTGGGTGTGTGGGAAAGGTGGTGGTGGTAGTGGTGGTGGTGTGGGTGACGAGGTGGTGGAGGTAATAATAGTAGTGGTGGTGGTAGTAGTGGTGGTAGTAGTAGTAGTAGTAGTGGTAGTAGTAGTAGTAGTAGTAGTGGAGGTGGTAGTTGTGATGGTGGTGGTGTGGGTGAGGAGGTGGTGGAGGTAATAGTAGTAGTGGTGGTAGTAGTAGTAGTGGTAGTAGTAGTAGTGGTAGTAGTAGTAGTGGTAGTAGTAGTAGTGGTAGTAGTAGTAGTGGTAGTAGTAGTAGTGGTAGTAGTAGTAGTGGTAGTAGTAGTAGTGGTAGTAGTAGTAGTAGTGGTAGTAGTAGTAGTAGTGGTAGTAGTAGTAGTAGTGGTAGTAGTAGTAGTAGTGGTAGTAGTAGTAGTAGTGGTAGTAGTAGTGGTAGTAGTAGTGGTAGTAGTAGTGGTAGTAGTAGTAGTGGTGGTGGAGATAGTAGTGGTGGTGGTGGTGGTGGAGATAGTAGTAGTGGTGGTGGTGGAGGTGGTGGAGGAATCAGTTACTCCAGATTTACCAACCGTGTAATATCCCTTTTTTAAGATAGCAATTTTTTTTTTTTTTGTAAATTGGAGTGAATTAATTCCTCCAAAATATGCCAGGAAACAACAGGACCAGAAGAGCAAAAATAATAATAATGGTGTTCTGTTGTTGGAAATAGTTTGGAGGATTCAGTTGCTCCAGAATTACCAACACAAAACAAACTTTACATTTAATTAAGCATCACATTCATTTTAATTAAGCAACTAAAGAATTTGGAAATATTTAATAATTAATTTCTACTTCCCTATACATTAATATTTTCATGTTCTTATTTAAATGGCAGACTTTGGAGGAATCAGTATACTCCAATGTACCCCAAAGTATACAACTTTATTATTATACATATTCATACATACTCATTCAAGCTTAGTATGACGTGGAGTATACAACTAAGGTTACACACACACACACACACACACAAACGAGTAATTATATACCAGAGTACACACACACACACACACACACAAACGAGTAAGAATATACCAGAGTACACACACACACAAACGAGTAAGAATATACCAGAGTACACACACACACACACACACACACACACACACACACACACACACAAACGAGTAAGAATATACCAGAGTACACACACACACACACACACACACACACACAAACGAGTAAGAATATACCAGAGTACACACACACACACACACACACACACACACACACACACACAAACGAGTAAGAATATACCAGAGTACACACACACACACACACACACACACACATTGACGAGTGAACAAACATAGGCATCACTCAGGACCCCCGATAAAACAACAACAACAACAACAACAACAACAACAACAACAACAACAACAACGAAAAATATCTTAAAAGAGACATAAAATAAATATATAAATAAATAAATAAATAAATAGTTGGATTATCTTTGTACTAACTTAAAATGGGAATATGGTGAATTAGGAAGTATACCGATTCCTCCAAAGTATGTCAGGAAACAAAAAATAAACTAGATTAACACTAAACTAATAATGGTGTCCTTGTTGCTTGGAATAGTTTGGAGGACTAATTTTTTTACTTTTTTTTTTGTGTTGGTAAATCTGGAGCAACTGAATCCTC
>JAWZYT010005557.1:35000-37913 GCA_034508575.1 Petrolisthes manimaculis
GACCACACCTGACGTGGATGCCTGCTCTTTCAATTTGTCGACACAGCGGGCCACGTGATGCTATCTGACCCCCCTGGCTCACCCCCCCCCCCCCTCTACACACACACACACACTGAAGCACACACATACACACTGAAGCACCCAGCACGCACACACACTTAAGCACACACAGAGAAACACACACACAGATCGAGAATTAAATGTGTAACTCTCAGGCCCGTAGTTTTAAAAAAATTGAGGTCCCTTACTGGAGCTCTATGAACCCTCCAAATAATCCAGGCCACAAAACGCTTCAGTGTTTCGAATAGGGAATCTGTTGTCTGGAGTAGTTTGGAGAATTCATAGAGCTCCAGTAAGGGTGTGAAAAGGGGGTGTGTGTGTGTGTGAAAAGTAGAAGCAAAGAAGGGAATTAGACATAGAAGGAAGAATATAACAGAAACTTAGATAGAAAGCCAAAGAGAAAAAAATAATACACACAAATTTAGATAGAAAAAGATAGAACAATAATAAACAGAGGATAGTTAGATGGAAGGAGGGCGTATAGGCAAGTTTGATAAAGAAGGAAGAAGAAGAGGAAGAAAATATTACATAAAGTCTTGAAGAGAAATAGGGAAGGAAGGAAAAATTATACACAAGGTTTGTTAGAAATAGAGAGAAAAATAATAAACAGAGGGTTAGACAGAAATATGGACTAGGTAAAATAAGTTTGAGAAAGAAGAAGGAGAGAGAGAGAGAGAGAGAGAGAGAGAGAGAGAGAGAGAGAGAGAGGGAGAAAATAGCACACACACACATGCAGTCTTGAATAGAGAAATAAAACCGAGCGAAGGTATATAAGCAAGTAAGTAAGGTAGGTAGGTAGGTTGTCGAGAGGAAGTAAGGTATATAAGCAAGTAAGTAAGTAAGTAAGGTAGGTAGGTAGTCGAAAGGAAGTAAGGTATATAAGTAAGTAAGTAAGTAAGTAAGTAAGTAAGTAAGTAAGTGTAAGTAAGGTAGGTAGGTAGGTAGGAGAGGAAGGGCAAAGTCAGGATATAAATCACAGGTACTTAGCCATTCAGCCAACAAGTTACACAGGGAGAGTGGATGGAGAGGAAGGGGCCAACATCAACAGACTGGGCTATCTGTTTTCATTTGGTGTCGAAAGGGCAGAGGGTGGGGTTGGTGGCTGACTGAATGGATGGTGGTTTATTTGGCTGGGTAAGTGAGGGGTCTGTGGTTGGTTGGTTGGTTGGTTTGTTGGTTGTTGGTTGGTTGGTTGGTTGGTTGGTTGGTTGGTGGGTGGGTGGGTTGGTTGGTTGGTTGGTTGGTTGGTTGGGTGGGTTGGTTGGTTGGTTGGTTGGTTGGTTGTTGGTTGGTTGGTTGGTAGTTAGGTAGGTAGGTTGGTTGGTAGTTAGGTAGGTTGGTTGGTAGTTAGGTAGGTAGGTAGTTAGTTAGTTAGTTAGTTAGTTAGTTAGTTAGTTAGGTAGTTAGGTAGTTAGGTAGTTAGGTAGTTAGGTAGTTAGGTAGTTAGGTAGTTAGGTAGGTAGGTAGGTAGGTAGGTAGGTAGGTAGGGTATTATACAACAATTGAGGTGGTGGTGAAACTGCATGTATGGGGTTATATAGTGGGGGTGTGGGAATAAGGGGACAGCCTTGGGGGGTTTTGGGGGGTTAGGGAGGTGCGGGAATAGGGGGACAGGCTTTCTACCCCCCCCACCCCAATGGGCGAACATTTGACAAGGTGAATTTGCTAAAGGATCTGAATGTTTGAATGAAGAGAAAGAATTAATATAGAGAAAGAATGATTGATGGAAATTAGGCGCCACAACAGCGAAGTCATATGGCACCAGAGGAAGAAGAAAAAGGTAATTGAAAAGTGGGATTATATGCTTGGAAAGTACAGTTGCCAAAAAAGGTATTGCAACAACTATTGATACAACATTAAATATATTAATGTCCATAGTTGTTTGTAGGGATATATATAAGTATGTATTACAGAAGGATATGTATATTTCCTTCTGTAATACATGCTTATAATTATGTATTACAGAAGGATATGTATATTTCCTTCTGTTATACATGCTTATAAGTATGTATTACAGAAGGATATGTATATTTCCTTCCTTTATACATACTTATAGTCTCTACAAATAGTTGTGGATATTACTAGGGTTAAAGTTCCATCAAGAATCGTCGCACTACTATATTTGTCAACTGTACTGTAGAGCAGAATATAATTTAATGAAGGGGGTGTTGTCAGGTGACCCAAGGAAGGACCTGGTTAAATTTTGCGAGGCTTATGTTCATGAAATTAATGAAGGATTTTCTCAAGACAGATTCACAAGATGGATAGTGGGGGGTTAGATTGGATGGTGGTGGTGGTGGTGGTAGTGTTATTGGTGGTGGTGGTGGTGGTAGTGGTGGTGGTGGTGGTGGTAGTGTTATTGGTGGTGGTGGTGGTGGTGGTGGTAGTATTATTGGTGGTGGTGGTGGTGGTGGTGGTGGTAGTATTATTGGTGGTGGTGGTGGTGGTGGTGGTGGTGGTGGTAGTGGTGGTGGTGGTGGTGGTGGTAGTATTATTGGTGGTGGTGTGGTGGTAGTAGTGGTAGTGGTGGTTGGAGTGCCTTGATTCCTCCAAAGTATGCCAGAAAACAGAACCAAAATAGTTTGGAGGAATAATGGTATGGTCAGGAGGAATCAGAAGCCTCCAATTTTCATATACAATCACAGAGTTCTTAAGGGACCCTGTGATGTAGTCTAAAAGTTGGAGAAAAATGAGTCCTTCAAATATGGCCACGAAACACACACACCTATAGGGAAAGAGCTTGTTTCGTGGCATAGTCAGGAGGAATCAGAAGCCTCCAATTTTATACACAATCACAGAGGTCCTTAATGAAGCAAACTAAATCTTGCTGGTGTTGTGATTGATGAGGATTTT
>JAWZYT010005558.1:0-26170 GCA_034508575.1 Petrolisthes manimaculis
CTTCCCAATCCGTCTAAGTCATCACATTGAAGGATTTCAGTAATGCAACGCTTCTTAATGTATCACAAGTACCGTAACACACACGTCGTAACAATAACCTCATTAATTTCAATTCACTCCCTAGCCAGCATGTAGAAAGATCATAATTATACTGTCGATGTACCCAAGTTTATAACATAATCATACACTCAACACACCAAGTGCCTCATGTATTCACGTATAGCAAAACAATCTCGGATAATACTGCTAAATGCAAATATACATAGAATGCTGAATGATTGCTACGTTTAATCCCAACAAGAGGGAATGAGTTATATAAAATAAATACATGTTCATAATGCATATGCAAAAATATTTAACTACATAGAAATACATATACACATGCACAGATAATAATTATGTATCGTAATGTGTAGCATGCAATATTAAAGCCGTGATCATCCCAAGGTTTTTGATATGTTAATGGATCATTAATGTTCTCTGGTACTGCTGCTGGTGTCGTATGCATTTAAATGGAGGCTAGATCAGATGGTTCAGTGAATTTGTAGCAAATGTTTTAATGGTGTTGTAGCCAATGTTTTAATGTGTGTTGTCGCAGATGTTTTAATGGTGTTGTAGCAAATGTTTTAATAGGTGTTGTAGCAAATGTTTTAATGGGTGTTGTAGCAAATGTTTTAATAGGTGTTGTAGCCAAATGTTTTAATGGTGTTGTCGCAGATGTTTTAATGGGTGTTTGTAGCAAATGTTTTAATGTGTGTTGTCGCAGATGTTTTTAATGGTGTTGTAGCCAATGTTTTAATAGGAGTTATGTTGTAGTAAATGTTGTAGTGAATGTTGCAGCATTTTGGTAAAGTGAGCAGGTACTACAGCATGTGTCACAATGGTTATATTTTAATAAGGTGTTAGAATGTTTCCTCCTCCACCTTTACTTCACTCTCACATCATAACACTCATTCGTGCAGCCTCTCACACCCTCACTTCACATCTACAGTTAAACCCCGTTCACACTCATTCTTAACCTCTCATGTTCGCACTCTCACTCACTCACACACCCTAACATTCATTCTCAACTCACACACACACACACATTCATGCACCTTCACATCCTAACTCACTCGCTCTCCAATATTCGCACATCGTTCTCACATCTCCATACCTTCACACTTCCTCACATTCTACTCATGCAAACTCTGACACTCACGCTTCCCTCTGTCTATCTTTAACCTGCAACATTTGTCCTCTTGCCTTCCTGTCTGTTTGTATGTTGGTTCTATACACGAGTCAGCTTCTCTTGTCTGTTGCCTGTCTGTGAGTCTGCTGTCTTTCCTCCTGCCTCCCTGTCTGTTGCCTGTCTGTATGTCTGCTGTCTTTCCTCCTCCCTCCCTGTCTGTTGCCTGTCTGTATGTCTGCTGTCTTTCCTCCTGCCCTCCTCGTCTGTTGACCTTCCTCTGCACGTCTGTCTATCTGTCTGTCTATCTGTCTGTTTGTCTGTGTGTGACCAATATCTCATGCTCGCCTATGTGTGTATGTTGACCTATTTCCTATTCGCCTATGTGTCAGTGTTGTTTACCATCCTTGGTGTTCTGTGTGCTGACGTATATAGCTTTGTGTACACAGCTCTGATACAATCGTTGGGAACCCGGTGCACCCTTTCTGGACGGCCAGGTCACTTATACTCGAAGGTATACTGAATCTATATATTTCCTACTGTTTTAATTTTTAGAGGAGAAAATTGACCTGGTGATCTGCTTTCATCAGTAACTGTGCACAGATTTTCTTTCATTTTTCATAGCGAGTGTGTAAAATATGGACCTGCATGCATAGGTAATATCCCCCAGACATTCCTATACTTGATATCAACTCAACGAAAACACAGCTTTTGCCTTTCCGCTTTTTCTCTATATATAATCGTTCATGTCTGCGTCGTGTCGATGTACCTGTCTGTCTATCTGTCCTACCCTCGTCACCATCAAATAATAACTGCTGGTCTGACGTTTCTAAAAAGACTCGTCAATAAACCAAGCGAATTCCGTCACGCACTCTGGCTGCTTCCACTGTTTACCTCTGTTGTGATGACAGTGGGGCGTGGGGGTTGTTAGGGACGGGTGTTGGGGAGAGCGGTGTTGGTAAACGGGATAAGTGAGAGGAGTGTTGGGAGAGGACAGAGGGGAGGGAGCAAGGTGAGGGAATAGAGGAGGAAAGGTGAGGGAATAAGGGAGCAAGGTGACAAGAGGGGAGAAAGATGAGGAAAGAGGGGAGAAAGATGAGGGGGAAAAGGTAGGAGATGAGGGGAAAAAGTAGAAAGATGAGGGAAAAAAAGGAGGATCATGAGGGGGAAAATGAGGATCATGAGGGGAAGAGGGGAGCAAGGTAGAGGAAGCGAGGACAAAGGTGAGAGAAATGGGGTGGAAGAAGACGGATGTTAGAGACAGATGAGGGAAAAGGTATTTGAATTTCAGAATAGGAAGGTTTTAGCTGAAGGGAGAGGGAAGGAAGTCGTGGTTAAGAGGAAAGAATGGATATGGAAATAGAGAAAGAGAGAAGGATGGAATTAGAAAAGTATAGAGGACAGGAGGAGGAGATGATAAATTAGAGGAAGAGAATGAAGTAGAGAGAGATGAGATTAGGTCATGGTAGGAAGAGAACCATGAGAATGAGAGAAGGATGAAATTAGGAGAAGGAAGAGACTGAGAGGAAGAGAAAGCCTGTAGATATATAGACGGAAGAGGGCAAAAGGGAGAGTTGAGAGGGTGTTAGGGTCGTGGAGAGAGACGAAAAGGGAGAGGGGAGAATATAGTAGGGTCGTTGGGAGATGGAAAAGTGGTAGTAGAGATGAAAGGCGTGAGAGGAGGGCCACAGAACCAAAGCTAGGGGCAGCGTAAAGTGTTGCAGGGGCAGAGGGGCGGAAAAGGGCTCAGAGAACAGGATATTGTAGAAGGGGTACAACAGAGGGCCAGAGGAAGTGAAGTGTGAAGTGGGTGTTAACTCGGTACCTCAGATTTACTTCACTCCGACGGCTGTAAATAAACTTTGTAATGTAAAAACTATCTGATAAAATAAAACTGAAAAACAAATTATATGGTCAATTGTTCTTCATTTAGGAAAGTTAAAAATTACAAACTTTAATAAGAGGTCATAATTGATCATAAAAATATTTGCTTTTTGGGGGAATTCATTGAAATTATGCTATTAACTGCACAATTTGAAGTCGAGGAATAGTGATACATTAACTATCATTATGATATACTCATACCAACAACACAGTGCCTGAGTTAGTTTATAACAGCAGACAACGACCACTGCCTCTTATTTCACACAGGGAAAATAAATGTAATCGCCGGGCTGAAGGGGAGTGTACATACATTGCTGGAGCGGGACCATGAATGAAAAATATTAAGTGAGGAGGTATAGAGCACCGGGGAAAAAGGAAAAGAGGCGTGGAGAGAACAGGGGACCTTGCATGATGTGTGAATGGGGAGTGGTTACCAGGCATTGCTAGACGTGGGGTTGTGGCATAAAGAGTATAATAAAACATAATAAACAAGTGGTGGGAGGGGATATAAGGAAGGGAAAGAGTAGGAAGTAAAAGAGTATAATAAAACATAATAAACAAGTGGTAGGGAGGGGATATAAGGAAGGAAAGAGTAGGAAGTAAATGGAGTAAGTAAAGCATAATAAACAAGTGGTAGGGAGGGGATATAAGGAAGGGAAAGAGTAGGAAGTAAAGGAGTTAAAGTAAAGCACAACATAGAGCTGATGGGGAGGGGGATATAAGGAAGGGAAAGGGAGTAGGAAGTAAAGGAGTAACAGTAAAGCATAATAACAAGAGGTGTGGAGGGGATATAAGGAAGGGAAAGAGAAGGAAGTAAAGGAGTATATTAAAGCACAACATAGAGCTGGATGGAGAGGGGAATATAGGGAAGAGGAAGGAGAGAAGTATGTGAACGAGAGGGAAAGAAGAGGCATGGAAAGGGTAGGTTAAGAAGGGGAAAGGGTAGATTAGGCAAGAAAAGTGGTATATCAAACAGTGGGGATGGAAAAAAAGAGGGAGAAGAGAAGGGTAATAATAATAATAAAAATAAGATAGATATATTGTGTGTATCCCCAACCAACAACCACTAAAGAATGACAAATTATCCATTTTTTTCCACGACAATCTGATTTCTCCCAACAGAGCCACAATACAGACTTAACGTTAGGTTTGTTCTGTTTTGTGGAATACTTTGGAGTTATACATTGCCATCAACTCGATTTTACATTCTCGCTTCATTAATTATTCGTCCTCGTAATAATAATAATAATAATAATAATAATAATAATAATAGTAATAATAATAATAATAATAATAATAATAGTAATAATAATAGTAATAATAATAATAATAATAATAATAATAATAATAATAATAATAATAATAATAATAATAAAAATAATAATAAAAATAAAAATAAAAATAAAAATAAAAATAAAAATAAAAATAATTATAAAAATAATAATAATAATAATAATAATAATAATAATAATAATAATAGTATGGCCCACATCACAACTACTGCTGTAAAAAAAAGCAGTGTTGCCAGTTGGTGTCTAATTAGATACAGTGTGCTATTGACTGCTGGGTTTGGTGTGGGTTCCAGTGAGGGGTAAGGGGGGGGCGGGGGGGGCTTTGTTGTGTGTGTGTGTGTGTGTGTGTAAATGAAGAAAAGTAATCTAGTACTTAGGTTACGAACTAACATATAAACCTCTCCCCCCCTTCCCCTTCTCCCATTCCCCTCCTCATCCTCCACCCCCTCTCCATCCCCTTCCCCCTCTCCATCCCCCTCCCCCTCTCCATTCCCCCTCACCCCCCTTCCCCTCATCACCTCCAGTATAATGATGATATGAATGTTGGATAAACTTCAGGTCGGGAGTAAATATGAACTTGGTATGGATTAATTAGAGTCACGAGATTGGTCTTAATTACACACCATGAGAGAGAGAGAGAGAGAGAGAGAGAGAGAGAGAGAGAGGAGAGAGAGAGAGAGAGAGAGAGAGAGAGATGGAATGGATGACGATGATGATGATGATAAACTAAGGAAAGCAAAACTCGAATTGCATACGAGTGTTTATTAAATTATAAATTATTTTATATTATTTTATATACAAAATCTTTACGGGATTTTGTTATTAATTTCCATATGTGTAAATAGTTCTTAAATTATCCATTTCTTTTATTATTTATCTGCGTTCATGTTTAGTTGATTTTTTGTTTATTCTTTTTCTGTTAATATTAAGATTGATGACTGATAATGAACAACAACCAACTATCGTGTTTTGCTTTTTTTCAACGGCACTCGAGTGGAAAGACAGCGAGAGGCAGCAACAATAACAAAGATGAAGAAGAGAGAGAGAGAGAGAGAGAGTGAAAGAACCGTTTATATCAATGACGTATAATATAAATAAAATGGAACGAAGGAATAACGATAATAAGAAGAATATGAAGGAGAGAAGAGGATACTACCAGGGGAATGAGTGAATGGCGAAGGGAATAACAAACAGAGAGGAGTCGAGAAAATAAAATAATAATATTGGAAAAAAAAATGGACGAAGGGGAAACTAAACGAAAGGAGACAATCGCCTTCTTAAATTATTCAGACTTGGAGAACTGATGACAAGAGAAGGGGTAAAAAAAAAAAAAAAAAAAAAAAAAAAAAAAAAGCAATAAATATGGAGAGGGGGAAGTGGGTGATAACAATGAGGCGAATGAGGGAGATAAGGATGTCAGAAAGAGAGAGAGAGAGAGAGAGAGAGAGGAGAGAGAGAGAGAGGAGATGAGAGAGGAAGAGAGAGAGAGAGAGAGAGAGAGAGAGGAGAGAGAGAGAAAGAAGTTAACAGAAATGTAAGGAAAAAGTTGAATTGATAGTTAAATAGATAGATAGATAGATATGTAACACACACACATACACATATATATACAAGCACACCCATACACACGCACACAGAAACACACACACACACACACACACACACACACACACACACACACACACACACACACACACACACACACACACACACATACACATACACATATATATACAAACACACACCCACACACACACACACAGAAACACACGCACACGCACAGACACACGCACACACACGCACGCACACAACACACACAGCGATATGGAAAGAGAGAGAAAATTGAAATGGGAGAGTCGGAATGATAAGAAAGAATGAAGAAGAGGGATAAAACTTGATGAGAGGAGGACAGAGAGAGAAATTTAGAACGAAAAGGAGACGGAGGAAGGAGGAAGGAAGGAAGGGAAGTGGAAAGGAAGATAACTTTGTGACATTCTCTCTTTTTATCGTTCTCATCTCATTCCAATTGTCGTATATAATTCCTTTACAATCCTCCTCTCTCTCTCATATCATTCTTTCTTTCATTCTTTCTTCTCGGTGATTATTTCTGTCTCTTTATTTTATTATTCTATCTTTATCTCTTTTTTTTGTTTTCTTTGTGGTTCTTGTAATTCTAGTTATATTGAATTTTCTTTGTCTTGTCTGTGTCTTTAACTATATCAGGTTCTGTCAATTTCTTTATATTTACTGATTATTTTTCTTTCATATTTCTTTCTCTTTTTCAATCATATTTTCTGTATCCGTCTCTTTACTATTTTTGCCAATGTCTAATAATTTTTATTTTATATATCAAAACTATTACGAAATTTTGTTACTAATTCCGTATATTTATATTTTTCTTTATTTATTATTTTTTTATTTAATATTTATCTGCGTTCATGTTTATTTGATCTTTTGTTTACTCTTCTGACACTAACAACACAACTTAACAACACATCAGGAGATTTTTGGCATCCCTATCCAGTTTGTCTATTTTTTTCTGTTTGGGTTCCGTATTTTTCTATTTATTTCTCTTTTTGTCTGTCCGTTTTTCCTCTTTTCGATGTATTATTTGACGTGGACAACATAATAAAGCATCTGGAGACATTTGGCATCTGTGTCCTGTATGTTTGTTATATATAAATTATACAACTGAATACAAATGACAATATAAAAGTCCTTAATAATGAAAGAGGGCAGTGAAAAGGTGAGAGGAGCTTAAAGGAGACCAAGAAAGAGCAAAGGTGAGTGTGAGAGGGAACTTGTGAGAGTGAGTAAGAGAGCAGCCTGTGAGTGGGAGTTAATGAGAGGGGCCTGTGAGTGTTAGGAAAGTGAGAGGGACCTGTGAGTGGTGGGAGAGTGAGAGGTGGACAGTGAATTAAAATGCGATACGAACCATGCAGCAAATAGGGTGGAGAGTGGGAGGGAAGTGTGAGTGGGAGGGAGGGAAGTGTGAGTGGGAGGGAGTGAGAGTGAGAGGGACCTGTGAGTGGGAGGGATTTATGAGTGGGAGAACAGCCTGTGTAGAGGTGTCAGGAGTGAAAGAATGATGTGGAGTGTTAAAAATGAGGTGACAATACCCCTGCTCCTCCCCCCACCCCACTTACTACTCCACACCTTCTCCATACCTCACTACTCCACACCTCACTACTCCACACCTCCTACTCCACACCTCACTACTCCACACCACCTCTTCCACACAACCTCTCAGTAAGTGTATCAACCTTTACATTATGATTCAGTCACCCTCACCTCATTCTGTTTGTTTTTATGTTGACTGCCTCTTTTCTCTTCCTCTCATTGTCTTCATCATTGCGTCATCTCTCTCTCTCTCTCTCTCTCTCTCTCTCCTCTCTCTCTCTCTCTCCTCTCTCTCCTCTCTCTCTCTCTCTCTCTCTCTCTCTCTCTCTCTCTCTCTCTCTTCCAGGCTGGTCAGTTCACCTCTGTGTTCTTTTTTCCCCCCATCATTATTCTTTTCCTGTCACTCTGATTTTTGTCCCTAACCCTGATTGATGTCTTGCCTCTCACTCACTCCATAACCCCAACCCCCTTTCTCTCTCTCTCTCTCTCTCTCTCTCTCCTCTCTCTTCTCTCTCTCTCTCCTCTCTCTCTCTCTCTCTCTCTCTCTCTCTCTCTCTCTCTTTTTCTCTCATTTAGTTTCTATCCGCTCTTTCCTTCTCTCTCTTCTTCTTTCCTTCAACTTTCCACATTTTTTTGGTGTGTCAAATTATCTAACCTTCTCCTCTCACCCTCTACTCTCTCCCTCCCAACCTTCACTCCCTCCCACCCGTCACTCTTACCCTTCACTCCCTCTCTACTCTATCAACATAACCTGTATTATACCATTGTTTACCTCACCTTATTGTCAGCTTCCCCTCCTCTCATCTCAGTTCCCCTCCTCTTTACATCGTCACAACCACCTCATCACACCTCATCCCATTTTGCCTAGCTCCTCTCCCCCACCCACCTTCTAATTCCCCTCCTCTCGTCGCCCTTACTCCCCTTCCACTTCACTTTCCATTCTTTATATTTTTCCTTTCCTGTGCCTGTACTTATCTCACTTCTCCTCTGCTCCCCATCTCCTCCTTCTCCTTCCTTCTCATCTCCAATCTGTCCCTCTTTCATCCCTTATATCCCTTCCCTTTCCCCTCCCTTCCCCTCTTCTCCTTCATTCCCTTCACCTCCTTTCTTCCACTTTTTCACATAATTTCCCTAAAACTAACAACAACAATAACAATAGCACCACCATCATTTCCACCAACAAAAACAACAACAACAACGCAGACCACCAGTACACCACCACTACCAACAACAACAACATCAACATCAACAGCACAGACCCCCCCCCCCCGCCTCCACCCCCCCCCCCCACCCCACCCACCCCCGCTGCGAATAGATTCATCCACTGTGTATCACATTATTTACGGGTCAGGAATACGCGTCATGTACAATATTTCATGCCACGATTAATCTCACTTTCGATCAGAGGCAACCCCAAAAAAAGAAGAAGAATATAAAAAAACAAACAGGCTCTCGGATTTAGTAAAGTATAAAAAAAAACAAAAAAAATAAACTCTGGGATTTGGTAGAAAGGTAAAAAAAAAAAAAATATGTTATTACACCAAGCCCTTCCATTCCCAGGGCAAACATTTCATTTTCCGGTGACGTGAACAGGTTTTCTGGCCGAGTAGTCGAGTGTTAATACTGGAATGACATTAAATAATATTCCTGTTTGCATGCGTGTCTCCCCCTCCTCCCCCTTCTGCCCCCTGCCGCCTCTCTCCTGCCCCCTGCCGCCCTTCTCCTGCTTCCTGTCCCCGTCGTTCCTTCCCTTCCCAAGCCTCCCAAGTTTTCTTTTTGTTTCTCATTTCTATTTCTATTTCTCTCACTATTTATCTATCTCTCCTTTCTTTCCTCACTCACTCTTACTCTCTTTCACCATATATCTCCCACTCCTTCTTTCATTCCCAACTACTTACTTTATCCCTCACTCCTCTCCCTCCTCCCCTTTCTCTTACCTTCCTCTTACCGTCCTCCTTTACCCCTTCCCCTCTCACTCTCCCCCTCTCACCTTCCCCTTCTCACCCTCCCCTCTCTTACCCCCTTTTAATCACCCCCCTACATATGACACTCACCCACCACCTGCAGCGTGAACCTCTTGAATATCTTGGGTACCGTCGACACCTGACACTCGTAGTAACCCGAATCCGACACGACAGGATCGCTGACGGAGAGAACCCAGTAGGGCGAGGGCTTGATGTGGACGGCCCTGAAGCGGGTGTCCGTCGTGTAGGTGAAGGCGTCCAGGGTCAATACGTGTAGGTCCCGACGCCTGATCCACGACACCTGAAGAAGGGAGAGAGAGATGGAGAAGGGTTAAGTATGGGTATAGCAATGATTGGAGAAGGGAGACAGGAGAGATAGGGAATGGGTGTGGAAGGGAGGCAGGAGAGATGGGGAATGGGTGGGGAAGGGAGGCAGGAGAGATGGGGAATGGGTGGGGAAGGGAGGCAGGAGAGATGGGGAATGGGTGTGGAAGGGAAGTAGCAAAAGAGATGGGGAATGGGTGGGGAAGGGAAGTAGCAAAAGAGATGGGGAATGGGTAGCAATGAGTGGAGAAGGGAGGCAGGAGAGATGGGGAATGGTTATGTATTTGCTTATAGTAAGGATAGGAATGGGTAGCAGTAGTATATATCTAGTGATACCTGAGAAAGGAGGGATGGAAAATGATTATGTATAATATATATGGACATGTATGAATGGATATAGTAGTGGTTTATATCCTGATATCTGAGGATGGGAGGCAGTAGAGATGGGGAATGGTTATGTATGTGTGTTAGTATGGGTGTTAGTATGACGGTCTTTTATATATCGTGAGTTGGTTTATGGTTGCCATTTCCTCGATTCTTATGAAATTGTGACCTCTTAATGTTTGAAGGCAGAACTTTCCTCCAAAGCTTCTTTCTTTCTTAAAAAAAATATATATAAATCACATGTAGAGAAAATATAACACGCACCATTTTCAACAGTTGTGATTTATATTATTATAGGGTGATAAAAGTTGTCACTCACGAGTTCAATTGTTCAGGAATAATAAGGCTGTCAGGTGAAGTCAGTCAGTCTGTAATTTATTGGACTGTGACGGATGAGAGCAAGAAGGAGATACACAATTTTTTTTTTTTTTTTTTTACTTTTTGCAGCTTTTTCCTAAATTCGTAATGTAGAGTCGTGCCGCTATGTCATATCTGGACCCTCGATCCCTTTCGTATTAAAAAAAGAATTGGAAAAAAAGATAGTTAAAGCTGACAATTAGTGGCATCATACTCGCTGTGAAAATTGCCCAGAGATTTTTATCATCGACGAACCGCATCCGATTTGAAAAGAGTACAATTTGTTTTCTGCGTCCAAATAAAACCCTTAATTAAACGCCGACTGACAGCCACGAATTAACTGGGGCTCTGGGGACCTATTTCTTATCTTATAAAGAGTGACTTATTCTTATCTAAAAGTATAAAGAGAGACTTATTCTTATCTAATAAAGAGAGACTTATTCTTATCTAATAAAGAGAGACTTATTCTTATCTTATAAAGAGTGACTTATTCTTATCTAATCCAGAGAGACTTATTCTTATCTAATAAAGAGAGACTTATTCTTATCTAATAAAGAGAGACTTATTCTTATCTAATCCAGAGAGACTTATTCTTATCTAATCCAGACAGACTTAAGTATTGCCCAAACAGACCATGAAAATAAATAGTGTGAGTGCTATAATTATTAATGATAAAATTGATAGTTAAATATTAGGCAAAATAGTACACACAAACACACACACAACAACGGAGAAATTTAACAGATAATAATTATTCATAGTCACTCGATTTTAAAGTGGTATTGACGGTAAAACGTTCATCTCGTTAAAAGATTATTGTCGACTTACAGTAGGGATGGTAAGAGGTTTATAGGCCTAGACTAATGTGATGGGTGTGGAATAGATGGAGTAGTATAGTTGTATGTGGGAGTGTGTTGTTATGTGTAAATGTGTTGTTGTTATGTGGGAGTGTGTTGTAGTTGTTGTGTGGGTGGGAGTGTGTTGTTGGTATGTGGTGGTGTGTAAATTATGCGAAGGTTTGGTTGGAAGTTGAAATGTGATTGAGGACGCTAAAATATTTGCTCCAGTGTTAGAATTGTGTGCAGTGTTTGTATTCGTATGTTTGTTAGGTTTGTATAAGCTTGTAGTATGGTGATGAAAGCTTTTGGTAATATGAAAATGCATACGGTATATATTTAATTTCGTGAGCGGTATTATGTAAGGCGTGGTAAACATGTTGTAAGTATAATTGTCATGGTGTTGGAATGTTTATAGAGTGCTAGAATTATTGGAAAGTAAAATGGAGTGTTTAGTAAGTATGCTTAGATATAAAGTACTCGTATGTGTATTAGGATGCTAGGTATTAGTTTTAGATATGGTGTAGGGTTCGTAAATGTGGCAGGGAGAGTGTAGATGTAGTTGACATTATGCCATAGTGGAAATAAACATATGCGGTAGTTACAGTAGATAAAAGAATAAAAAAAAGTATATTATAAAGTTACCACGGGCCCAGACAAACTTCCCACACATAAAAACAATCTATTTTTTCAACAACAAGAAAAACGACGACAAGAAAAATATGATACACCTAGATATGGGATTGTTAGCTTACTTCAAATTCTCCCCAGATCTCTCAAGTTTAGTCAAATTGTGTCAGGCTTTGGAAGGACCAGACTCGACAGCAACAACAACAACAACAACAACAACAACAACAATAACAATAACTACAACTACCAACAACTTCTTACTGGAGGGGGGAGAAAAAAAAAGCTGTAGAGAGTAACTGTGTTATTTTTCTTTTTCCTTCTCTCTCTCCCTCCCTCACTTACTCACTCCATTTTTTTCTTTGCCATTTTCCATGCATATGTTTACACTTTCTTTCCCCCTTTTTATTTCATTTATGTCTTTATTTTGTTATATTTTTCTTTAGTTTATGTCTGTACTTTTTTTTTTTTTTTTTTTTTGTAATTTTTCCTAGACTATTAAGTTTACCGTATCCAAATGAAGCAGCCAGGCTTCCCAAGGACCAATATGTCTGTTGCTGTTTGATGATCCTTTGTATTCCCTTGTATCCCTGCCATAAAATTCTTCAACATGATGAGGATTCTACTTCTCCTTTGTAACCTTCTCTCTCTCTCTCTCTCTCTCTCTCTCTCTCTCTCTCTCTCTCTCTCTCTCTCTCTCTCTCTCTCTCTGAAGCTTTATTTGTACTTTTCTTTCTCACTTCACTTGCTCTCTATTTCTCATTATCTTTCAGTCATAATTTATCAATCTAGTTTACTATTCCTTCTGAATATATCTTTGTATATATTCGCCTTCTTCCTTTCTCAACTCATCTTTCACTTTAGCTGCTCCTCTCTTCTTCTCCTCTGCCCCATCTATATTGCGTCTCTTCATCTCTTTCTCTTCTATTCATCAGTGTACCTCTCCATTCATCACATCATCATCATCATCATCATCATCTTCATCAATGGTTATTATAATTATTCATGTCTCTAACCACCGAGAAACCTTTCACTTTCTCCCTTAATTAATTCACTTAGCACTGATTGATTTGCCTCCTTCCCTCACTTCTCTCTGCTTCCCTCACTTTGTTACAACCTTACTCCTGCTTACACACCTATGCTCTCTCTCTCTCTCTCTCTCTCTCTCTCTCTCTCTCTCTCTCTCTCTCTCTCTCTGTATGTATGTGTTTGTGTATTTTTTCCTTCCCTTGCTTGACTTTTTTCTCATTCCTTATCTCTTCCCTTAAATATTTTCTCTCAATTCTCCCTCGCTCCTTTCTTCCTTTCCTCACTCCCACAATCTTTCTCCTCCACACCTCTCATTCTCCATCTTTTCCTTTACTCTTTCAGTTTCTCCCTTTTTTCCCCTCCCTACTGTATATCCTCCCGTAACCTCCCCCCACCATTCACTACTTCTCTCTCTCTCAAATCTCTCTTCCACTCTGCCTTAAACTCTCTCTTTCTCCTCTCCTCTCCTTTCACTCTTCCCTCCCCTAAATTTACCCCCCGCCCTCCCCCAAACTCTCCTACAACTTCCTCCATCATCCCCCTCGGTAATTCCCCTTCACCGCTTCCCTCCCCTCCCCTCCCCACCCCCACCCCCTTCAACCAAGTTCCTGAGTGATGCAATTTGCTGTTGGCTGTGGAAACATATTCTCGTTACTCCACCACCACCACCACCACAACAACAACAACAACAACAACAACTGCTACTACTACTACTACTACTACTACTACGTCGTCTTCTACTATTACTACTACAACAACAATTACTACTACTACCGCTACCGTTCCACTACGACCACTACTACTACTACCACCAATACCACCACCACCACCATTACTACAACTACTACTACCATCACTACTACTACTACGACTATCACTCCAACAATACTACAACAATCGCTACTTATTAAAATAATGCTGATTAAAATAATGAAAGAATAACGACGAAAATAATAGTGATGAGAAAAAGGGTACAGATAAAATTGATAATAAAGATAATGCCACCAAAACTGATACTGACAGAGACGAGTAAAAGGGAATGAGATAAGAATGAGGTCTGAGGCTGATGATGCTGAGATAGATAATGACGTTGACAGCGGATGATTTTCATGTGTGTGGTATCCTTCATTCTTTCTTTTTTCTCCTTCTTTTCTGGGTGTTTCAAGGATTTTTTTTTCTCACTCTCTCTCTATCTATCTTTCCCTCTCTCTTCCTCCCTCTTTCTCCCTCTCTCTTTCTTTCTCTCTCTCTCTCTTTCTTTATCTCTTTTTCTCTCTTTCTTTCTTTCACACACACAGAGTAAGTTTCTCTCGAGTGGCAGGAGGAAGTAAGATGTGGAGGAGGAGAAGGAGAGGAAAAGAAACAAGAGCTAAAAAAAGAAGGCAAGGAGAACAGAGAAATGTGGAGAGGGAGAGATGGAACGATGATGTAGAAGAGGAGGAGGAGGAGAAGGAAAGAGGGAGGTGGTGGAGGAGGAGAAGAAATGAAAGGAGGATGAAAGGAGGTGGAGGAGTAGAAAGAAGAGGAATAGATATGGAGTCGCAGTTATAGTTTATGTTAAATATTTATAGCATCATATGAACTGTAGTATACCTACTGAATAAAATATTAGAATTAGGCCTATACAGAGCAGTTATTATCTCCATGCAAGGGTTAGACAATGGAGAGATAAGCCAAACTATTAGTATTTATATATTTATCATTCATGTGTTTGTGAGGAAGGAAATGATGACCTCAGCTTTGGCAAATGGGCCTTATTATCCTAAGAGTATTTATTGTCGTTATTATTATTATTATTATGATTATTATTATTATTATTGTTATTATTATTATTATTATTATTATTATTATTATTATTATTATTATTATTATTATTATTATTATTATTATTATTATTATTATTATTATTATTATTATTATTATTATTATTATTATTGTTATTGTTATTGTTATTGTTATTGTTATTGTTATTATTATTGTTATTATTATTGTTGATACTATAGGACACCAAATATGATAAAAATATTAATACGAAAATCAATTATTCCTTTGTGACTTGTGTACAAAACATAAATATATTCATGGTATTCTGATATTTGAAGAAAAAACGTGTGTGTCTTTTTTTTTCTTTACTGTTGAAAAATTGTGTTATCCATCAGGCCACGTGTCCAGATTTGACATTTCTGCAAACACGACGTTCAAGATTCAGACTAACCATATTACTGAAAAAGATCTCATTTGTGATATTAAGATAACGATAGATAACAAATAAATAAAGGCCAAAACATAATTCCTTCACTTTACGATGACGGGAGAAGGAAAGCAAACGAAGGAGAGAGCCTTATTTTTTTAATTAATAGACCAAAATGAAAGCTCTCTCATTCCTATAAACAACAACAACAACAACAACAACAACACTACAAAACAACAGATCTCTTTACGTATACTGCTTTGCCCATGCACGGTCCAGGTCTAGGCTTTACCAATCTATTTCCAGGTATACATCGGAGGACAGAGTAGCCTTTCTGTTGGGCCACAACTGAAGGCTCCCTCCCTCAATTCAAGCTACGAGGTAATAATGACTGGGGGCTTGTGCCGTTAGAGCCGAGGGTGATGGTGCCACTAACCGGTCGGGATTGGCCATCGGATTAGCCTTGATGGGGCCGACGATTCACAGGGTTGATGAGGAATGCTCTACTCCTCACACAAACACTCACATTTTGACACAAACTGAAGACCTACTGTTGCCCAAATTTGTTTAAAGCTGGTTATGAGAAGTTTCTAACTCTACACTCTAACTATAACATTTTCAACTTGGAAACTGTTTGTTCTCTTTACGACGTGAAGCTGCAAAATATTATAACTAAGTCCATAATTACACAAGCTTTTAAAACTTTTGTATAACATTAGGCTTTTTATATAATTAAAGTATTAGTAGAACGTTTATGTGATTCCAGGATGGCATTTGATATTTTATAAATTGTTGTAGCGTCAATAAAATTTGTCTGTTGTCTTAACGTGGACATAAAATAGGAATATGCTGAGTTAACGGAAATTGTGATGCATGATAAGGTTAGGCCAGCTAAATATTCTATGACAATGGGCAATGTAAGGTTAAGAGGGTTTTTTCTTATCTGTCTTTATCCATAGTATATCTGGAACCCCTACATTAATTAAGAAAGTCCGTATAACGTTTCAGTTACCTTATCATTACGACGGGCAAATCTTCATCTGCAATCACAACATAAACATAACCAACAAACTTTTACATGTAGCCAAAACATTTTCTTACCCCCTGAAGTATGTTAGTAATCCCACGAGAGGAAAGGAAGGAAGGGGTAACGAAGAACATGTGGGGGGTGCAGCGTGTAGGGGGGCTGTACTCAGAGGAGGGGGGAGGGGTAACGTAGCTCTTGTGGGGGGTGCAGCGTGTAGGGGGGGGAGGGGTAACGAAGCTCTTGTTGGTAATTATCATCCTCACTCTGGGGGGTGTAAGGAGGGTGGGGGTTGTACTCATAGGAGGGGGGTGGGGAGGGGTGTTATGGCCCCTAATTACCCCAGGTGATGATCCCGAAAACCACTGGCCTCCTTCCTCCATGTTCGGGGTCACCTGTATTTACCTTTCATCACACCAACACCTTCATTTTCTTTTTCATTTTTGTTGTTCACCCTTCCGTCACTCCATTGGTCAGATCTGGGTTTAATTCGTCATTGTTGTCGTTCGTTTTTCAGCTATATATTATTATTATCTATGGAGGTTGGATGACAGCCGTACAGTACACATCTGACCGGAGCAAATCAGACCTTAGAACGAAGGATGAGGGACGAACTATTTTTTCACTATATGCATTCTACATTTTAGATACTATATTATAATAATTAAGTTTTATATATGTTACCGAAATAAATAAAGTAATTGTTCTTCCTTTGTATTGTTTTTGCAGGAAGAGTGAGTATCGTGGCAGTGGCTGGTTCGTGGTATAAGCTGAATAGATGAAAGGTAAGCAGTTTAGAGAGTAGAGGTGTGGAAGGGGGATGTTGTGATTGGAGATGTGGGAGAGAAAATGAAGAAATTGACGATGGAAAAATAGATAAGTGGGGGTCGAGAGTATATAGGAAAACTAATGAAGAGATGGGGAGACAGAGAAGGGGGGGATAAAAAAGATAAGCTATTTCGACAAGGGAAGGAATTAGGGAGATGGAAGAAGAAAAGAGAGGATGAAGGGAAAAGAGGATTAAGAATGAAGAGCAGATAAGTGGAGGGAGATAATAGAGAGAGAGGATAAAGGAGGAGGCAGGGGGGAAAGAATAAAGGAGAGAAGAGAGAAGGAGAAAATGGAAGTGAAGCAAGCAAAGAAGGAAGGAAGGAAGGAAGATGAAAAAGACAAAGGGTAAAGTAAAGAAAGGGGAAGAGGGAGAGAGAGAGAGAGAGAGAGAGATGATAAATGAGATGAGGGGAGGAGAACGTGAAAAGCAAATGCAACAGGAAAAATAGAGGAAAGATAGAATGATGAAAAATAGAAGGAAGGGTGAAAGAGAGAGAGAGAGTGAGAGAGAGAGAGAGAGTGAGAGAGAGAGTACCAGGAAATGCATAACAATGGAGAATGAGAAGAGAGGCAGGAACGGAAGGAGGAAAGGGAAAGACTGAGTGGATAGCATAGAAAGGGAGGGAAAGATACGAGAGAGGAGGAGGAGTAGGAGGAGTAGGAGTAGGAGGGGAAAATAGAATGGTTATGATATAGGAAGAGAGCCACCAGAGAACCGGAGGAGGAATGGAAGAGGAAGAGTGGAGGAAGGGGAAGAAGGAGGAAGAAGTGAAGGACAATAAAAGTGAAAGAAAGGGGAGGAAGAAGAAAAGATGGAATGAGGGGGAAGGAAAAGAAGGAAGGGGAGGAAGGAGAAGAAGAGATGGAAGATTGAAGGAGGAAGGAAAAGAAAGAAGGGGAGGAAGGAAAAGAAGAGATGGAAGGAGGAGGAAAGAAAGGCAGCAATGGAAGAAGGGAAAAAGAAACAGTCATACTTGGAATTTCATATAATCAGTGGAAATTTGAAAGTTATTAAGATTACACACACACACACACACACACACACACACACACACACACACACACTCTTACCACTTGCCTCATTTCAGTCGAGCCTGAGTTTTATTGTAGTGTACAGGAGAGAGAGAGAGAGAGAGAGAGAGAGAGAGAGAGAGAGAGAGAGAGAGTCATTTAGGTGTGTGTGGTTATATTGTTAAGAGGATGTGGGTCATATAACAGTATACGTGCCTCTCTCTCTCTCTCTCTCTCTCTCTCTCTCTCTCTCTCTCTCTCTCTCTTTTCTTTTTATATTACTGCACCCCGTTAATGCCTTAATTCCCAAATTCTTTTCGCCCTCATTCTTTCTCTTATCTCCTCTTTACACACACATACCATTCTCCCCTCCCTCTCTATCCCCAACTCCCCCTCTCTCTCTTTTTTTTCCCTTCGTTCAACCAATGCACATTTTTATCTCCACATTCCCTTCTAATATCCCTTACCTCCTCTCTCTCTCTCTCTCTCTCTCTCTCTCTCTCTCTCTCTCTCTCTCTCTCTCTCTCTCTCTCTCTCAATTTAAATATATATACACAACTTCTGTGTCTCTCTCTCTTCTACCATTCCCTTCTTTCACTACCTCTTGCCCTCTTTCAATTTCTTCTCCTTCCCTATTTTCCTCTCCTCTCGCCTTCCTAACATCCATCTCTCTTTACTTTCCTTTCTTTCCCCCACCCCATTTTTCTCCCTTAGTCACATCCTCCTCCTCCTCCTCCTCCTCCTTTTCCTCCTCCTTTTCTTCCTCCTTTTCCTCCTCCTTTTCCTCCTCCTCCTCCTCCTCTTCCTCCTCATCATCCGTCCTTATCTGGTCATTTGATCGTATTACTCCCTAAGCCCACTCACTCACACTCTTCCCATCCTCCCTTCCCTATCCTATCCCCTTTTTCATCCCCCATTCTCCTTATGTACTCTTTTCTTTTCTTTCTCCTCATCCTATCCTTCACGCTCTACCCTCTCCCATATATCCTGCATATCCCACCCTCTCCCATCTATCCCTATTTACCCTTTTCCCCCTCCTTCTCTCACCCAACACTTTATCCTCTCACCCAACACTTCATCCTCCTCATCCTCTCCCCCAACACTTCATCCTCCTCCCCCACCCCTTCATCCTCCTCCTCATCCTCACCTCACCCCTTCCATCCATCATACTCCTCTCACCCAACACTTCATCCTCCTCATCCTCTCACCCAACCCTTCATCCTCCTCCTCCTCCTCCTCCTCTCACTTCACCTACCCTCTCACCTCACCCCTTCCATCCATCATACTCGTCTCCTTTCCCCTCCCTCCGTTGTTTTCACAGTGATTATTCCCGCTGTTTACTTCATTAGCATATCATTAGTCGTTTCATTATGTTCCATTCCTTTACCCTGATTGCCTAGTTTTTTTTTTTATTATTTTACTTCTCCCTCTCTGTCTTTTTTCTCCTTTTTTTTTTTTTTTTTTTATTCTCACTTTCCTCATTTTTTTTTCTCGTCTCTTACTTTCCTCCTCCTTTTTTTTTTTTTTATTGTGTGAGTTTTTATTGTTTATCTAATTTGTCATTTCTCTCTCCCTTGCTTCCTTCCTGTAATCGTTTTCTCCCCTCCTCTTTGTTTATTTTTGTCTATTTATTTTTATTATCGCGTGTCTCTTTATATATAATTTCAATCATTGTTTATGCATGCATCCATCCATTTCTCTTGTTTTTTTCTTCTCGTTTATAATTATTATTTCTCTCTTTCTCTTTCTCTCTCTGTCTCTGTCTCTCTCTGTCTCTGTCTGTGTCTGTCTCTCTCTCTGTCTCTCTGTGTCTGTCTCTGTCTCTCTGTGTCTGTCTCTGTCTTTCTTTCTGTCTCTCTCTCTGTCTCTCTCTCTTTCTCTCTCTTTCTCTCTTTCTGTCTCTCTCTCTCTCTCCATTCTGTCTTCATTAGTTCCTCTCTGCTCTTTCCCTCACAGCATTCCTTATCTTTGCCTCCTTCATTTCCTCCTCACATTCCATCCGTCTCCAGCAACTCCCTCTTACCTCCTTCCTCCCTCCCTCCCTCCCTCCCTCCCTCCTTTCTTGCTCTTTTCTCTCTTCGTATTGTTTGTTCCCTTGTTCTTGTCCTTCTCTTCTTGTTTCTCCTCTATTCCATCTTCCCCATTACCATCCTCACTTCTATGTCACTTATTTATTCTTTATTTCAGTTTAATCTTCCATGACTTCTTCACTTTTTAAATTCCTTTTTTCCTTCCTTGCTTACTTCATTATTTACTTACTTACTTACTTATACATTCTCTCCTCCCTCCCTCTCTTCCTTTCTCTCTCCTTCCTTTCCTACCTACCTATTTCCCTCTCAACTAACCTTCCTCCCTTTCCTTTACACACACTCTTCCTCCTCCTCTTCTTCACACCCCTCGCCCCATCTCTGCCATCATCCTTAACACCCTCCTCCATCCTTGATACCCTCCTCCATCCTTGGTCTCACCACTTAGCATAGATCTTCCCTTTAGATAAAACACAAACCTCACTCGGCCTTCTCTTATCGGGTTTGCAAAATGTATGTACAGTCAGCAGAGTAAGTTGGCCTTGGTTTAAAGTGCTCCAATGTGAACTTAATCATTTTGTAGTTTTGTTTTTATTATTATTATTATTATTATTATTATTAGTTTGAGTTGATGGATTTTGTAGTTTTGTTTGTTATTGTTGTTGTTGTTGTTTTGAGTTGATGGATATGCTCGTTTTGTACATGTACTCGTAAATAAATACCTCTCCAATTTTTCCACTATCTGACCTTCCTTCCAACTTTTCATCTCCCATCTATAGACTTCCCCAAAGCCAAGAGATGGCCTTGGACTTCCCATTCTTCCTTCTTCTCTCCCGTTTCTTCTGATCCCCTCATTTCCCCAATCACCCCCTACAGATTCCTCCCTCCCTCTAAAACTTCACTTCCCCTCCTTCCCCAACCACCCCCTATACCTCCCTTCTTCCCTTATACCTCCCTTCCTTATACCTCCCTTCCTTCCCCTATACCTCCCTTCCTTCCTCCCCACCCTCCCCACCCACCCCCTACCTCACCCGTCGGTCTCCAAGGTTTCTGACGCCACAGGTGAGGTTGGCTGGGTTGCCCACTGCCGTCACGATGTGTGTGGGCGTGTTGAGGAAGTAGGGGCACCCGCGGCAGTGTGAGGGCGTGGGCGGCGGCGTGGGCGGCGGGTGTGGCACTCCTGGGGGAGGGGCAGAAGAAGATGTTTTAGGCTAACGAGTTTAGGATCAAGTTGTAGTGTGTGTGTGTGTGTGTGTGTGTGTGTGTGTGTGTGTGTGTGTGTGTGTGTGTGTGTGTGTGTGTGTGTGTGTGTGTGTGTGTGTGTGTGTGTGTGTGTCGTGTGTGTGTGTGTGTTTGTGTGTGTGTGTGTGTGTGTGTGTTTGTGTATGTGGGTATTTGTGTGTGTGTGTGTGTGTGTGTGTGTAATCATTTTTGAAGGCGAGAAAAACAGGCAATATTTTTTTATATGGAGGGGAAAAGAAGTGAGATTGGTGAGTGCGAGAAGCAAGATGACGGAGAGAAAGAGAGAGAAAGAGAGAGAGATAATGAAGATTTTTTTTTATGTTTGACAAGAAAACTAAATAGTATCACACACGATAATATCTGAAACGACGAACAGAAAATGAAAAATCACAAACCACTAGAGATAAAAAGAGAATATATGTTTTTATCAATGGAGCAGTTAAAGAAATCGACGAAGATAAAAGAGAGAGAGAGAGAGAGAGAGAGAGAGAGAGAGAGAGAGAGAGAGAGAGAGAGAGATGTGTGTAAGAGTGAGTGGAGGGGCGTGATATTAAAGAAAGATAGACTGGGAAAAGTTATAGAACGTTTTGAAAGTGTTGTCAGGTTATTTGTGATGGAAAGAGTTCAGAAATTGGAAAGGGGATTTATGAGTATAAGTAGAGATGTTATAGATAGAGAGGGATAGACATACAGATAGATCAATAAATAGGAAGATATGTATAGTAGGTAGAATGATGGGTTAATAGATAAACAAAAAGAGATAGGTAGACAGATGGGTAAATAGATAAACAAAAAGAGATAGATAGACAGATAGATATAATAATGAAAAATAAAGATAGGATGATGGATAAATAGATAGACAATAGACAAAATAGATAGATAGATAGACAATCAAGATAAAATAATGAATAAATAAAGATAGAAAGATAGAAAAATAGATAAATATGAAAGGTAAATAAATCAGTACCATAGATAAATAGAAACACAAATAAACAAATAAATAAATAAATAAATAAATAGTGAACCCCCCCTGAATTAATCCCTGCTACCCTTCCCTCCTCCTCCCCCTCCCCCTCCTCCTCCCCCCCCCTCATCCTCCCCTCTACATCCTCTCCCAATCCCACTCCGTATTAACACCACGTAGTATTAATTATAGATCATGAGTAGAGCTGTCGACTAATCCCCTGTCAGTTGGGTCCCCGGGGGATAGTTTCAACTCACTATTACAGACAACATAATTTATATTCACTTGCTGTAGCTCCACCCAAAAAAAATATAATAATAATAATAATAATAATAATAATAATAATAATAATAATCGTAATATTAAGAATAATAATAATAATAATAATAATAATAATAATAATAATAATAATAATAATAATAATAATAATAATAATAATAATAATAATAATAATAATAATATTGGTAATAATAATAATGATTTATTGAAGATGTTTCTAAGGGCTTTTTGTTTTACATTTGTTCATGTATCTGCCTTCAGTCAGTTTGTTTTTCTGTCAGTCTGTATGTATGTATGTATGTCTCGTCCATAATATGAAAGTGAACAGTCTACTTCAGCAAACGAGAATGGGATGGGATCTGTATTGAAGTAGAGGGAAGGAGAATATTGAAGACCATACAAAGAAACAGATTACCTCAGTAGACAAATAATAATGGACTGCCAACCTCCTCACGCTTTAAGCAGTACTACCAACACCCCAACACTCACACAGCCGTACTACCAACACCCACTCATTCACACAACAGCACTGCCAACTTTACACTGATACAACTCTATATATAAAATAATAAGTATTTTAACCGAGGCGTGATGACCTCCATTTAATCCCAGTATGGACCCTGTTTCCTCCTTAATTACCCTCGTAAAGTCATTAATAATTTAAACTACACCTCCGCATCTCGTTAGGGCGAGGATGCGAAGAGATTTAAAGGGTGGAGCGCCTCTATTAACTGCTCCCTCGCATATTTTCTCTCTCACTTTTGGGGGAGAGGGAGGGGGAGGGAAGGTATGGAAGTGGGAGGGGAACGAGGTAGTGGTAACAGTCGTAGCAAGGATAGGAAAGGGTGATGAGGGAGTGGAGGAAGTGTGTGGGAGGATGTAAAGGATGGAGTAGAAAGAAGGAGTTGAAAGAAGTATAGAAAAGGGGAGAAATAATGAAAAAAAGTATAGGAGAGGGAAGAAATAATGAAAAAGAGTAAGTCAGTGGAAAAAAATAATGAAACAAGTAAACGAGAGGAAATAGATAAATGAATAACGAAAGAGAGGGAGGAAGTAGAGGTGAAGGACGAATGAGATAATTGGAAAGGGAATAACTAACTGAGGAAAACAGAGGGAACAACTGAGTGTGATAATTGGAAGGATGGGAAGGGGAAAGGAAAGGAAAAGAGAAGAGGAGGAATAGAGGGAAAGAGGGAATACAAAGGAATACAAAGGAGGTACAGGCAACAACAGCCCTGGTGGGCCTCACAAGGCTGCCTGTGTAACTATTCTACGTCTATGGTTTCTACATGTCTGAGAAAAAGGATAGTAAAGTGGAAGGCTCCTCCCCACCCACCTCTCCCTCCGGTAAAAACCGGCCTGAAAAAAGTGGTGGAAAAAACACCTGTGCAGCAGTAGAAAAAAAAACTGAACAGGAAATTTTATAGTACAGTGTGAAAAAGAATACAATAATCTATTTACATCTAAAAAAAAAAAAAAATAATAATAATAATAATAATTAACGAGGCGGGTAATAAGTTAGGTTAGGTTTTGTCGTCATGTATTTATCGAGTTTAATTTTAAAAGTATCAATCGTACTGCTACTGACTACTTGTGCTGGGAGAGAGTTCCATACATTAACTATTCTGTTGAAGAAAAAGTGTTTTGCTTCTTCCGATCTAAAGGCTTTTCCGATTATTTTAAACCCATTGTTTCTTGTGGTTCTTTCTCGATCAATAATTACATAATCGCTTATATTGACATTGTCGAAACCATGAATCATTTTAAAAACCTCAATTAGGTCACCCCGTAGTCTACGTTGTTCTAAACTAAATAGATTGAGTTCCTTTAATCGCTCTTCGTATGGCTTGTTTCGCAGTCGTGGAATCATTTTCGTAGCTCGCCTTTGGACTCTCTCCAGCTTTTCAATGTCTTTTCTGTAGTAGGGTGACCAAAACTGAACGCAATATTCGAGATGGGGACGTACGAGGGAATTGAACAGTGTCAGGATGACTTTGTCAGATTTGAACTCGAAGGTTCTGCCAATGAAACCAATTAATTTGTTCGCGGTTTTAACTGCTTCTGAGCAGTGTTTGCCTGGTTTGAGGTTGCTACTAATTGTTACGCCCAGGTCTTTTTCTTCATTAACTGTACGAAGGTCAGTACCGTTCATTGAATAGTTGGTGTGATCGTTGTTGCTACCAATATGCAAAACTTTACACTTATTTACGTTATATGACATCTGCCATTTCTTTGACCAGTTAACTAAGCGATCAAGGTCGGACTGTAGTAGTGCTTTTTCGGCAGTAGTAGTAACTCTACTAGTTATTTTTGTGTCGTCAGCAAATTTGGATATCTTACAGGTGAGGCCTTCATCGATGTCGTTTACATAGATTATAAAAAGAACAGGGCCGAGCACTGAGCCCTGTGGCACTCCACTTACAACGTTTCGCCAGTTTGATGCTTTTCCGTTAATTACGACGCGTTGTTTTCTCTCGTAGAGCCAGTCTTTGAGCCATGAATGAATTTTACCAGTAATGCCATGCGAAATTAATTTATATAGAAGGTGCCTATGGGGAACTTTGTCAAACGCTTTTTGAAAGTCCAGATAAATGATGTCTACCGCTTTGGACTCGTCAAATATGTTAAATACATCGTTGTAAAAGTCTAGTAGATTAGTGAGGCATGAACGTTTATTACGGAAGCCATGCTGGGAGTTCTTAATGAGACTGTTCTCTTCCAAGTAGCTTACTAGTTTGTTACGCAATATGGATTCCATTATTTTACTGACTACTGAGGTGAGACTGATCGGTCTATAGTTACATGGGAGAGACTTATTTCCCTTCTTTTGTATGGGGGTAACATTTGCAAGTTTCCAATCTCGAGGTACTGTACCAGAATTTAATGATTTATTAAAAATTATTGAGAGGGGTTTACATATTTGATTTTTTGTTTCTTTTAGTACACGGGGCGCTATGCAGTCAGGCCCTGGAGTTTTGTTTACTTTAATATTATCAAGTACTTTTAATATTATATCCTCTGTAATTTCGCAATTATTTAAAGGGATGCTATTTTCTGGGACTAGGGGAGTCTCTACGACACTATTTGTTTCTTCATTTGTAAAAACTGAGGCAAAGTATTCATTTAATGTTTCGGCTATATCAACCTCGTTGTTGATATGTTCACCATTGTCTAAGCGCAGTGGACCGATATTGCTAGTTTGGACTTTTTTACGGCGAACATAGCTATAGAATTCTTTAGGGTTCGATTTAATTTTACTGACGATAAGCACCTCACAATTTTTTTTACTTTGCTTAATAAGTTTATTTGTTTCACGCCGAAGTTTTTGAAATAATATTTTATCACTTTCGAGTTGTGTTTGTTGATATTTACGGTATGCACGTTTTTTATTAGATAGGCATGTTTTTATTTGATTATTCCACCATTTTGGTTTAATGTTGTTACCTGGACGCCTTTTGCAAACTGGTATACATGACCTAACTGCACTGTTTAAGATGTGAGTGAACTTATTCCATGATTCATTTATGTCGGTTTCTCGTGATAATTGGCTCCAATCTGTTCTTGAGAGAATATTTCTAAGTTTTTCGTAGTTACCTTTACTGTACACGTAAACAAT
>JAWZYT010005559.1:0-7500 GCA_034508575.1 Petrolisthes manimaculis
TCTCTCTCTCTCTCTCTCTCTCTCTCTATCTTTGACCTCGACACACAAGTGCCACACCCACACACCTATACACACACACACACACACCTATACACACACATACCCCTATACACACACACCTATACACACACACACACACACACACACACCTATACACACACATACCCCTATACACACACAGAAACCATCTGTCTCTAGTTTACCCTAAAACAAAATCGTCGGGAGTTAGTCAGAGTACAACAACAACAACAACAATAACAACAACAAAAACAACAACGATAATCTTAACTTTCCAATTAATAGGTCAAACACCATCTTTTAATTTAATTTACTACACGCAGCTACTCAAAACAATAATAAGAATAAGTATCATATGACGTGAAAACATTTAGTCAACAATTTATTCGAGTTATCCATTATAATGTGGATGATTATTATTGACAACGACTGTACACTCACGCTCAAAAGTCTCACACATTTCACCACCCCACAAAGACAGTAAAACTCTCAACTAACGAATATGAAACACCTAACTAACTAACTAACTAACTCATAATAATAATTTGGCCTATTTCTGTAAGGTCTTGTGTGTGTGTGTTTGTGTGTGTGTGTGTGTGTGTGTGTGTGTGTGTAATTCTGCAAGGTCTTTGTGTGTGTGTGTGTATGTGTGTGTATGTGTGTGTATGTTGCACTAAAAGAGAAACTAATTTATTGAACGATTTTAAGCAACTTTTTGTCTTGTGTTGTAAGGAAATACTAACTAACAATTGTAAACAACCTTTATATATTGTGTTGCAAGGAAATACTAACTAACTAACTAACTAACTAACAACTTGTAACTTTAATATTGTGTTGTGAGGACAGACTATATATCTTTCTAACCATCTGCATCTTAGTCTAGTGTTGCAGTGTTGTCTTGTGTTGCAGTGTTGTCGTGTATTGTAAGGACAGACTATATATAACTTTCTACCTATTATCAACTTTAGACTTGTGTTATAAAAAGAGACATTTATTGAACTAACAATTTGCAACTTCATGTCTCGCGTTGCAGTGTGGTTGAGTGATCACCGCCTGGACATTGCAATAATACGACAATCAACAGCCGGCCAGTGTAATAAATTCAACAGGTGTTCGTTCTTGATGTGGCACTCGGGTATATATATGCAAATTAGCCCCTGCAGTCTGTCAGTCAGTCAGCTAAGAGTTGGCATAAATAAAGGTGGGTGGGTCTCTCTCTCTCGGTCTCTCCTCCTTTTTATTTTCTTTCTGTGTGTGTGTGTTTGTGTGTCTGTCTGTGTGTGTCTGTCTGTCTGTCTGTCTGTCTGTCTGTCTCTCTCTCTCTCTCTCTCTCTCTCTCTCTCTCTCTCTCTCTCTCTCTCTGACGTCATGTGGCCTTATATAGATTGTAAGCAAGATATACTGTAGATATGAAGAAAAAAAAGGACACGTGTACAGTATTATAATTATGTAGAATGTCGATACAACTCTTTATTTATCTGACAATTTAAGTATACTGTATAATTATATATCTGTGTTGTTTGTATATTGTTATTAGAAGGATTTTTGTTGTGTGTTTATGTGTGAGAGAGAGAGAGAAAGAGAGAGAGAGTGAGTGTATCTGTGTGTGTGTGTGTGTGTGTGTGAGTGTGTGTGTGTTTGTGTGTGTGTGTGTTATAGTATTTATATAACTCCCGTCCTGTAAGTTAGCCAGGTTAGCCAGGGGAACCCCCGACACACACACACACACACACACACACACACACACACACAGGCAAACTTTGTAACTTCCTACTCTCTCTCTCTCTCTCTCTCTCTCTCTCTCTCTCTCTCTCTCTCTCTCTCTCTCTTACACACACACACACACACACACACACACACACACACACACACACATACACACACACACACACACACACACACACACACACACACACACACACACACACACACACACACACACACACACACACACACATATCCTACATATATACAAGTAAGGTGTTGCAATAACAAGCCTGCATAATAAAATAATAATTACATATAATTCTGTATAACTTTGTGTCGTGAAAGAATATTTTGGCAAGACTATTACAATTTTCTCCTCATGGGTAAAGTTTTCCATGTATGTACTCGGTTAAATAATATTTTCTGTAATTTTTTCGTGAATGTAAAAATGTGAATGATAATTTTATTTTTCCCGGAGTATGACGTCACATCGTAATAAAAGTGGGGGGGGGGCTGGAGGGTATTATTATATATATATATTTTTTTTTAATATGTTTTTTTGGGGGGAGGTTTGGAGGAATCAGTGTCCTCCAAAAATACGTGAGGGTGAAGGTACATTGAGACGAAATGAATTTATTTTATTTTATTTTCATTTATTTATTTGTTTATTTATTTATTTATTTATTTATTTATCTGGTTCAGGAGAGAGAGAGAGAGAGAGAGAGAGAGAGAGAGAGAGAGAGAGAGAGAGAGAGAGAGAGAGAGAGAGAGAGAGGCATCATCGACCACATCACCTGAAAACTATTGACACACACACACACACACACACACACACACACACACAATACTCAACTCAACACTCAAGCTTTCCTCACTACAAATTGAAGGGCTACAAACTCCCCCCTATTCACCCCCTTACTCACCCCCAACACCCCCCTACTCACACCACAACATACCCCCAACACCTCCATACTCATCCCCAACACCCCCCTCCCCACTCACCCCCCCCCCCACTCACAAAATAAAACCCACCCCACTCAGTACAACGCATTCCTCTTGTCTCTCGGTGACTCTTGTGGTCTACTCTCACTCCCTCTCACCCTCTCACAATACAACCCACTCCATCACACTCCAGTCCACATCACTCTCTTTTTCCCTCTCTCTCACTCCCATTCTCCTCCTCCTCTCTCCTTTACTCTGTTTTTCCCTCACTCACTCATTTTTTATTTCCCTCACTTTCCTCCTCTCTCCCTTACTCGATTTCTTCCTCCCTCATTTTCTTCTTCTTTCCCTCATTCTCTTTTTCCTTCCCTCATTATCCTCCTCTCTCCCATACTCATCTTCTCCCTCCCTCCCTCAAACTCTTTTCTTCCTCATCACCCCTCCCACTCTCCTCCTTCCCTCTCACGAGCCCCACTCCATACCATTCTGTGCAACTCCATTCAACTCCTCTCCTGCCTCCTCCCAACCCCTCCCCCCTATCTCTCTCCTTCCCCCCCCACCCACACTCACCCACCCATTCACCTGCCTCCTTCACATCTTTCCTTGCTCCCTCCCTCATACCTACCTCGTTCCCTCAATTTTCTTTCTACTTTTCCTCCTCCTACTCTTCTCCTTCATCCTCCTACTCTTCTCCTCCTACTCTTCTCCTCCTACTCTTCTCCTCCTACTCTTCTTCTCCTACTCTTCTCATCCTACTCTCCTCCTCCAACTCTTCTCTCCTCCTACTTTTCTTCTTCGTCCTCCTCCTCCTCCCTTTACTCTGACCATTGCATATTGCCTAGTCATGCCCTCATCCCCCCCTCCCTACACTTTACCACTACCACTACCCACTACCTCCCTCACCCCCCTCCCTACACTTTACCACCACCACCACCACCACCACTACCATCAGCAGTATCACCACCATCACTATCACCACTACCCCTACCCTCCCTCAGTCACCCACATCACCATCATCATCATCATCACCATCATCATCATCATCACCATCATCATCATCATCACCATCATCATCATCATCATCATCATCACCATCATCATCATCATCACCATCATCATCATCATCATCATCATCACCATCATCATCATCATCACCATCATCATCATCATCATCATCACCATCATCATCATCATCATCATCATCACCATCATCATGACTATCCCTTTATTAGATTGCATCCACACGTGTAACCAAACATACTCTTACAATATATATATATATATATGAACGTGTTATGGAATGTTGTATCCCGATAATAATAATAATAATTACAACAACACCGGTAATAAAGAACATGTTGGCAGCACCGATGTGGACGACGAGGAATCAATACGTACATTTTACATCTGAAAACCTGATTCTGTGATTCTGTACATTTAGCCAAACGTGTCCACCACAACATTTGAAACCTTTGAAACCTTTGAAACCTTTGAAACAGACGTGCTTGTCGTAAGAGGACACTAAAATGGGACGTTCATTTCTCCAACTTTACCCCTTTTTATTTTTCATTTGTTTCCTTTTGTGTTTACTCTCCCACCTCTCTAGTCACGCCTCCATATGATCTCGCTGTTGTGGCGTCTAATATCATTCAATCAATCAATCAGTCAATCCAGTATCGTGTTATCGCTGCTGCTGCTGCTGTTGTTGTTTTTGTTGTTTTTGTTGTTTTTGTTGTTGTTGTTGTCGTTGTTGTTGTGCACATGGTTGCCATTTTACAGGGACACATTTCTATACAACTGTCTATAATTATGTTGTTGATAACTGGCATATAAACAAGTTAAAAATAGTGTTTATATTCACAGATGTCTGAGTCACAAGTGTGTAGGTGCCATCATTACCATCACTAAATATATATACTTTTTCTACCATCACTTCCATCTCAATTAACCTCCACCACCACCATCATCATCATCACCACCATCACCACCATTATCCTCCTCCTCCTCCTCCTCATCATCATCATCATCATCATCATCTCCCTCTCACTGTATCACCCACATCATCACCATCACCACCACTATCAAATACCCCACACACCACCACCATCACCACCACTATCACATACCCTTTCTGCTACCACCACCATTTCAATCAACCTCCACCACCATCCCCCTTCCACCCTCTCCATCCGCCACCATCCCCCTTCCACCCCCACCCCCCCACACCCACTATTCCCACCATTACCTTTGTTGACTGGGCAGGAAAAAAATAAGGGAACACACACACACACACACACACACACACACACAGTACAAGGAAGAAACTCATTGTATGCCCAGTGTCTCAATACTTATATATAGTACACGAAACACACACACACACACACACACACACACACATACATACATACATACACCAAGGTCAAGAAGATCACACACAAAATAAAACAGCACTTAATCAACTTAGTTATTGAATGTTTGTTGTTGTTTACTATTATTTATTGTTTATTGTTATTGTTTACTGATAAAATGTATAAAGAAAATCCTGGGGAGCACAGGAGGAAGGCATTGTTCACCCTTGGATAAAAAATAAATAAATAAATAAATAAAAATAAGTGTTAATAAGAACTTCAAGGGTGTAAAGTTAATGCCTCTGTTTGTCCTTGAAAAAATGATAATAATAATAATCCCTGGAAAAGAATGAATGCCCTTGTTTGCCCTTGGTTTTAAAAATGGTTGAGTCAAAAGATGAGAAAGAATTAACATGAGAGAAAATGAGGGAGGTGTGGGAGGTGTGCAAGTCAGGTAGGTAGGTAGGTAAGTAGGTAGGTATGTGGGTAGCTAGGTAGGTAGGTAGGTAAATGGGTAGGTAGGTGGGTAGGTAGGTGGGTAGTGAGAGGTAAATAGGGTGTAGGGAAGGAGGAGGAGGAGGAGAAGGAATAGGTGTAGGAGGAGGATGAAGAGGAAGAGAAATAGAAAGAGAGGATGAGGAGGAGGAGGTGGAGGTGAAGGGGAAAGATGAGGAGAAAAAAGGATTAGGATGAGGAGGGGGAGGAGGAGGGGAAGAAGGAAGAGGAGGAAGTATAGGAGGATAAGGAGGGGAAGGAGGAGGGGAAGAAGGAAGAGGAGGAAGTATAGGAGGATAAGGAGGAGGAGGGGAAGAAGGAAGAGGAGGAAGTATAGGAGGATAAGGAGGAGGAGGAGGGGAAGGCAAGGAGGGGTAGACCCAAAAGGAGGATGTGATGTGGTAAAAATAATTAGAGGGATGATGCAAGGAAGGTAAACCATCTTGTGTGTGTGTGTGTGTGTGTGTGTGTGTGTGTGTGTGTGTGTGTGTGTGTGTGTGTGTGTGTGTGTGTACCTCCTCCACGACTAATTAATATTGTATACGTTCCACTGTGTTAATTGTATTGTTGATAATTGTCTTTACTTTATGCCTCGTCAGACACGTAATAATAATAAAAATAATGATGATGATAATAATAAATATAATGATATTAATAATAAAAATAATATTAATAATAATAATAATAATACAAATAATAACAAACATAATAAAAATAGTATCAATAATAATAATAATAATAACAATAATAATAATAATAATAATAATAATAACAATAATAACAATAATAATAATAATAATAATATGCCTAGAAACAGATAAATTCCCCCAAAACACGAGTAGGGAATCTGTTTTTCGTATCCTAGTTAACAGCAATCAGTGGCCCTTTCAGCACGCCAACACACACACACACACACACACACACAAACAAACACCCTTGATTCAATATATAGAGGCAAATACTGCACCTCCCATAACTAACTTCAACGTGTATATTTGTCATCAATTTTTTTTTAAAGTATTTAATTCAGTAAACTCAACCTTAGGACCCAAACATTCATTCGTTAAGGGGTAGAATCTGGAAGGTCAAAAAAAAAAAAATAGGGAGAGAATGTTTTTTGGTCGAGGAGGGATGGAAGAGAGAGAGAGAGAGAGAGAGAGAGAGAGAGAGAGAGAGAGAGAGAGAGAGAGAGAGAGAAGGGTTAGGTAAAGGTGGGTTGGAGGAGTGAGAGAGAGAGAGAGGGAGAGAGAGAGAGAGAGAGAGAATAGGGTTAGGTAAAGGTGGGTTGGAGAGAGAGAGAGAGAGAGAGAGAAGGGTTAGGTAAAGGTGGGTTGGAGAGAGAGAGAGAGAGAGAGAGAGAGAAGGGTTAGGTAAAGGTGGGTTGGATGGAGTAGAGGAGTTAAAGGGGAGTAATATGGGAGTGGTTGGTTGCCAGCTAAAGGTGAGAGGAGTGGAAGGGAGGTAGAGTAAGGAAGTACAAGGTGGTAAGGAGTGAGTGAGTGAGTGGATGAGTGAGTGAGAGGGTGAGTGAGTGAGGGAGGGAGTGAGGGAGGGAGTGAGTGAGTGAGTGAGGGAGGGAGGGAGTGAGTGAGAGGAAGGAGAGGTGGAGGAGCTGGGAAACGATTGAAGGAGGTAGAGAGAAGGGAGAATAAACAAATGAAAGGAAGGAAGAGATGAAGAGAGAGAAGGAGATTAAATGAAAGGAAGGAAGAGATATAGAGAGAGATAAAGAGATAAAGAATTGGCATGAATGGAATGGGTGTTAAGAGTGGGATTGGGAGAGGTAACACACACACACACACACACACACACACACAAGGGTTTTGAATGGTGTGGGCAGTGTGGGGTGGGAAGTGAGAGAAGAATGAAAGAATGGAATGTAGGGTGTGTGTGTGTGTGTGTGTGTGTAGGATAAAATCATGTGTGTGTTTTGAATATCAGTCTACTTGTGGTATTTCTGTTTTGTGTGTGTGTGAAAATAATGTTA
>JAWZYT010005559.1:17500-46966 GCA_034508575.1 Petrolisthes manimaculis
GGAGAGGAGAGGAGAGATATGGATGGAGGTTAATATGATGAGGAGTGATAGTCTTATCTCTTAACCTCCTTTTGCAACTTCTATCCACCACTCACCTCTGTCATTTTCACTTTCTCTCTCTAGATTGGATATGAAGGGAGATAGGGAGGGAAGGAGGGAGAGGAGGAGGAGGAGGATGGAAGGAATGGAAGGAGGGAGAAAGAGGTATTATTTGGGTTTGATAGGGAAGGGAGATAGGGAGGGAAGGAGGGAGAGGAGGAGGAGGAGGATGGAAGGAATGGAAGGAGGAAGAAAGAGGTATTATTTGGGTTTGATAGGGAAGGGAGATAGGGAGGGAAGGAGGGAGAGGAGGAGGAGGAGGATGGAAGGAATGGAAGGAGGGAGAAAGAGGTATTATTTGGGTTTGATAGGGAAGGGAGATAGGGAGGGAAGGAGAAATGGAGGGTGGGAGAGACGGAGGAAAGGGAAAAGGGAGGGAATTTAAGATTGACAAAAAGGAGAGGGGAAGGAGAGATGGAGAGTGGGAAAGAGGAAAGGAAGGGAGAGAGGAAGGGAAGGAGGCACGACGAAGGAAAGGAAAGGGGAAGGAGAGATGAAGGGTGGAAGGGAGGATGGGAGTGAAGAAGGAAGAAGGGAAAGAGGGAGGTATAATATTAATGGGTATGGTATAGGACCTTGTGTAGCGGAGGCATTATGGGTATACCTACATGATGGGGAGTGATGGGTAAGGGGGGGGGGAGTGGATGAGTGAGGGGAGTATAGGGGAGGAAGGTTGTGTGTGTATGTGGTAAAAGGATGTATGGAAGGGGAGGAGAGGAGAGGAGGGTAAGGAAGGAGAGAAGGGTAAGGGAGGAGAGAAGGGTAGGTGAGGAGAGGAAGGTAGGTGAGGAGAGGAAGGTAGGTGAGGAAAGGAGGGTAAGGAAGGAGAGGAAGGTAATGGAGGAAGGAAGGAGAGGGGTATAGGTATATTTAGTTCCTCTCCCTCTAACTCTTCTTCTTCCCACTTCATCTGCCTTTGTCTCTCACTCTCATTCCCTCCTCCTCTTCCTCCTCCTCTTCACCACACCACTGTTGACCTCAATAGTGACCTCCTACATAGTACTCTGAAGAAGGTCAATGGTGTGTGTGTGTGTGTGTGTGTGTGTGTGTGTTAGGAAATACAGGAAAGAGAAAAGGAGAGGAGAGCTAAATTAATGTGTGTGTGTGTGTGTGTGTGTGTGTGTGTGTGTGTGTGTGTGTGTTAGGAAATACAGGAAAGAGAAAAGGAGAGGAGAGCTAAATTAATGTGTGTGTGTGTGTGTGTGTGTGTTAGGAAATACAGGAAAGAGAAAAGGAGAGAAGGAGAGCTAAATTAATGTGTGTGTGTGTGTGTGTTAGGAAATACAGGAAAGAGGAAAGGAAAGAAGGTGAGCTAAAGTAATGTGTGTATGTATGTGTGTGCATTCATAAATGTATACATACATACACAAAATTTAATGTCCTCCATACATCCATACATACATACATACATGCATACATACATACATACATACAATACATACATACATCCATACATACATATATACAATACATACATACATACATACAATAAAATTACGACTCCCCTAGGCCAGTCACCTTCTTATACAAGGCCAAGAGATATTGTTCTTATACGTGTGATATCAGTTCTGGCAACCGTGTACGTGACGTCAGTGATGGCGCTTGAGACATGAAGTTGATCTGTTCGAGTGACTTTGAACTAAGGGTAGATAAGACGAAGCAGGAGTTGAGATAATGTTTCGAGCAAACCAGCCTTAATCCAATCACTACACACACCACCACCACCACCTCTGACGTCAGGTACAATGTTAACAGAACCGATATCACACGAGTTACAAAGTGTCGTGCCTGGGGTGTCTTTACTTTAATTAACATACACAATACAACTTAAGTTATGACGTCACACTCCTTCACGACGAGTTGACAAGTACACTAATTTTAATCTGCACATTTAAGGACCCAGTGATCATGTTTTAAAAATGGAGGCCTCTGATTCCACCTAACCATGCCACGAAACAAGCTCCTTCTTTATAGGTGGTGGTTCGTGGCAATATTTGAAGGACTCACTTACCTCCAATTTTCTGACTACAACACAGGGTCCTTAAGGATATGATAGTATATACTGTTGGTACACATTGGAGTACCTTGATTCCTCCAAAGTGTACCGGGAAACAGGACCGGGTTAACTAATTAAGAAAAATAATGGTGGTGGTGGCCTGCCGGTTGCCTCTGGAATATTATTGGAGGCACCAGTTTGCTCCAAATTTACCAACACTGTACCACCAAAAACAAAACAAAAACAACTTTATTTTAATCGTGTTTATTTGGAGAGAGATGTATAACTTTTTTTTTTTTTTTTTTTAGTGTGCAAATCAGACAAAATCATAATTATTAACGTGTATATGACGATTAAATTAACAGGTGTATATATATATATATATATATATATATATATATATATGTATTAATTAGTGAAGTCAGTTAGTTAGGACGAGTGTGTTGTGTATATTATTTTCCATGACTCGTTGTGTTGTTGTTGTGGTGTTGTGCTGGTGTGTAGTGTTGTGGTGTGTTGTGTGATTGTGGTGTGTGTTGTGTTGTTGTGGTGTGTTGTGTGGTGTGGTGTTTTTTTTTTTTTTTTTTTTTTTTTTCGTCTGAAAAGTGTGTGTGTATATACGTTTGCTTATATAATATGTGTGTGTGTGTGTGTGTGTGTGTGTGTGTGTGTGTGTGTGTGTGTGTATTGTATAAATTGATGAGAATGGTGTGTGTTAGCTCATATTTTGTGTGTTTGCTTGTATACTGTGTGTGTGTGTGTGTGTGTGTGTGTGTGTGTGTGTGTGTGTTGGATGGATGGATGGATGGGTGGGTGGATGAATGTTTCAGAGGTTGGGGGAGGAGGGGGTGCGGCTCACTGGAGATGGATAGAGGGTTAATGAGGGGAGGGGGGGAGGGGAGGGGGGGTAGTTGAGTCTAAGGGGATTTCCCTCAACCACACTGGACCCTGATGGCTGACTGGCTGACTGACTGGCTGGCTTGGGGGCTGACTGGCTGGCTTGGGGGCTGACTGGCTGGCTTGGGGGCTGACTGGCTGGCTGGTTGGCTGACTGGTTGGCTGACTGGCCCGCTGACTGGCTGGTTGGCTGATTGGCTGACTGACTGGTTGTTGGTTGACTGGCTTCACGGGTTGGCTGACTGGCTGACATGTGATCACTTTAGTTTAATTTTTGTCACTATTCAATTTTAATTTAGAGGAACCAAGGTGCTCTAACGTAGGGGTGAGGTGGGGTGAAGAGACAGGCTTATTGGACGAGAATGTAGAGGAGGGGGTGATGGTGGTGTGAGGTGGTGATGATGGTGGGGTGAGGTGGTGTGAAGAGAAATACCAAGACGGCCCTGTAGAGTATTAACCATATTACATCAGTAGTATTACCATATATATATACATCAAAGGTATAAATCAATAAGTAAACAATCATGACGTTTTTATTTTTAGCACAACATTATGGTGGCCAATGAGAATATCCCCTATGTTTTTTTTGTTTTTTTTTGTGTGTGTTTACCTAGAGTTGATTTTGTTTTATGTTATCAAATGGTATGTCCTTTTCCGTAGCCTGGTGTCATCATGATGGGAACCAACTTATGCAGTATCGAGTGAGGTGGAAAGACGAGTTGGGACAGCTAGGGAGAGTGACTCTGACACATTGTGAGTGTATAAATTATTTTCATTTCTCGAATACTGCTGCTCACTTCAACACTTGTGGTTGAGTCACTGACCTTGGTGTGTGAATGTCTGACTAACACACATTAATCAAGGATGACTTTATCAGAGTAATAAATAATCCTGCTATATGACATGATTGAAATTGTACACAAAATATCACATCATATCTTTTCACGTCTTGCTTTCATAATATTTGATTGATTATGATGATGAAGGAGAGTGAGGAAGGAAAATGAATGGGTGCTGCATGGAATGGAGGAGTTATTATGGGGTATATAGTTAAGACTCTCCACTACGATTCACTCTCTCTCTCTCTCTCTCTCTCTCTCTCTCTCTCTCTCTCTCGTGTCCGGCTGACGTCACGTTGTCAACTGAGATATGAAGGGACAATAAAGAAATTAGAGTACAGACATTGACAGAGGGTAAGGAGGAGAGACAGGGAGAAGTTGGGTTATCGTGTGTAAGTTTATCAGAATATGCATTACATATTGTAGACACACACACAAAAAAACTCATGCACACAGTTTATATAAATGCAAAAATACCCTTATATACGTGCATACATACCCCTGAATACATACATACATACATACCCCTGAATACATACATACATACATACATACATACTGTTAAGGCCCCAATCGTTTAACTTCTCCCGGGTCGACTGAGGCACGTAATCAGGTTTCGTACTGTAATCTTAACAAGAGGAAGAGCGAACTCATAGCATTAAGGTTTTAAAACTTTATTATATCTTTTATCTCTTTTTCTCCTAAATCCAAACTTTTACTCTTACAGTGTCATGCTAAACTCTATATCACATTTTACAGGTATCCTAAATTTAATCTTGTAATACCGGTACAACAAAATACTATTACGATAAAAACACAATTCAAATGATGATTGATGTTGTTGATGTTGATGTTGGTGATGACGATGATTAGTTTCCGCTCCTCCTCCTCTTCACTCACGGTTCCAACATGGTGTTCCTTATGGAAGGGTTGGGGGTGACAGAATGATCCAGCCTAAGATTACCAGCTGTACCATTAGTACTCCGTTCCAGTCTTGGTGTCAGCTGGTATCCTTTGCCTCTTCTAGACACTTCTTCTTCTCCTATAGTCCCTCCTACATAATTTTCCTTCTCCACGGTGCTTTGGTCCAGACGTAGAAACACCTTGAGCTCCTTCCTGAAGGCTGAGTTGAGTCCAGCCATGAAGAACACGTGAACAATGTGTTCAAGGAGTTGGAAGCAGTTACCCACCGCCCTCAGAATCTCCTTCGCGTGGAGTCCCGAGCAGCGATCCTCCAGTTTACTGGCGAAGGCGGTGATGTAGACGACGATGGGGAGGGAGAAGAAGATGTATGAGAAGGTGATGCAGATGGTGATGGTGACGAGGTTCCTCTCAGCGTTGGGATGGGATGCTGAGGGGAAGGACAGACGCCCCCTGGCCACCCCCACCACCAGCCCAGCGTTGAACCCCAACAGGAGGGTGCTGGGGATCCACCTGGTGACGGAAAACAAAACTATTTACTTTTTCTTTGTAATGAAAATGCTTTTCAAGAAAACCTATATTCCAGGAATGAGACACCTTGCATCATAGTATCTACTTACAACGATTCCCCACACTTACCTGATGACGAGACTGAAGAAGAATCTGTATATTTTGTGCCACTGCTCGGAATAACTCAGCACATACCCAGAGATGCTCAACCAACGGCCGTGTTTACAGTCCAGGTGATGGTCTACATCCGAGGTACACTCTGCCCCTGCGTCAATTATATACACGACATGGATGGCCAGACAGCAGATTGCTGTCACAAGCATGCGGTTACGGATGACGTGGGGTTTCTGCTGGATGCGAGGGTAGAGGTCATACATCCACACGGCCATGAAACGATCAAGGGACAGCCAGAGAATGGTGTAAATACCGGTGGTCTGGAACACACCCACCAACGTCCACCCAAAGTGAGCGAAGTACAGAGCGTCAATGTAGGAATAGTGAACACAGCCAGTGATGGTAGTGATGACGGGGATGTAGAAGATACACACCAACAAGTCACACACCGTCAGTACGATGAGGTAACTGAAAAGAGCAGAGGGTGGAATGAGTGTGACAATATGTTATGATATTATTTTGTGTAACATAAACATAGTCTTTAATTTTAGTGTTACATAAACAGTCTTCAATTTTAGTGTTACATAAACATAGTCTTTAATTTTAGTGTTACATAAACATAGTCTTCAATCTTAACCAGACAAGCTTCAGGTTCCTTCACCCCTGAGTTGGGTAATATTGGATATAAATACTGCCGTTTGAAGAAGAAAAATAAACTTTGAACACTTAACAAACACAACATAAGGAAAATCTATTACAAACTGAATGAGAGGGTAAGAGCCAAGGTAATGTGCCGCCAGAGAACAACAACAATACTCACCCATTGACCTTGGTGTATCTGAGGGTAATAAGAGTCAAGGTAATGTGCCGCCAGAGAACAACAACAATACTCACCCATTGACCTTGGTGTGTCTGAGGGAGGGTCTGCAGAGGACGACGAGGGCCACCAGGTTAGTGACGAGCCCCAGGGTGACGAGGAAGGGCAACACCCTCCTGTAGGTCACCATATGTACCACGTCCACTTCCAACGTGTCGTTCATCCTGCCGGGGAAGAGTGTACAGTTGGAGATACAAGTTTCTTCACCTAATGCATATAGCTCGATGGTGTACAGTTGCAGTTAAATGTTCGGTCACTTACGTCTCGTCGATCATGTTGGGGATGTGTGTGTGTGTGTGTGTGTGTATGTGTGTGTGTGTGTGTGTGTGTGTGTGTGTGTGTGAGAGAGAGAGAGAGAGAGAAAGAGACAGAAAATGAGAGAGTAAAAGTGAGAAACAGAGGCCAAGGGAGTGAGTAGAATCCTGATGAGGTAACAGACTATTGGTACTTTGGAGAATGTTGCTTCCCTCAAAGTATGCAAGGAAAAAGGAGGAAATGGACACAAATAATGGTTGCCTTGTTTCTGGAAATGTTTTGGAGGAATCAATTGTTACAGATTACCCAACACTGTACAGCCACAATCAAATATCCACCGACACTATCTATCCTTCTATCGTGCAAATAAATCAATTTCAAATCAAAATATAATCATACAACAACACCTTACGTCAACTCAACCCTCTCAATTATTATTATTATCATGAGGTGCTGCAAAATCATACACGTGTTGTTCTTTATTATCAAGATATTTATTATGATATAGAAGGAAAGTGTCGGTAGTTTTTTTTTATTGTGGATAAATAAGAAATCTGTTTTCTTGCGTTATTCAGAGGGATACGTAGACTCCAATTCGACCCCCCCATTCAAACAAACAAACAAACAAACAATCAAATGTGTGTGTATGTGTGTGTGAAACTGCATTATAGAAATACTTAATACTTTAACATACGAACTTATAATGATAAATATAAAGTTTATCTATATTGTGTAAAATAGTTATAAACGATTATACCGACCTTAGTGACGAACAGAATGGACTGTATTATTAGTTGTAGTAGTAGTAGTAGTAGTAGTTGTAGTAGTTGTAGTAGTAGTAGCTGTTGTTGTTGTAGTAGTTGTAGTAGTTGTAGTAGTAATAGTAGTAGTAGTTGTTGTTGTTGTTGTTGTGGTTGTAGTTGTTTTATTGTTATTATAGTAGTAGGTTTAGTAGTTGTTGTTATTGTAGTTGTCCAAAGAGGAGGAGGATAAGAAGTGATAGTCCTCAAATCCTGTATCTCAGCGGACGTGTGTGTGTGTGTGTGTGTGTGTGTGTGTGTGTGTGTGTGTGTGTGTGTGTGGTGACCGAACAATGAATACAGTGACTACAATTTTAACACTGACAATGCTTCCTGAGGCTCCATGTATTTTGAACACACACACACACACACACACACACACACACACACACACACACACATATGCAATCAAGAGGCTATTTTGGTGACTCTTTATCTCACTGTATTTTTATTTTTTTCTATATTTTTTTTTTGTTTGTTATGGGGATAGTAAGTGTTCAGTCGACAGCAAAAGTTCGCTTCATGTCCACTTTCGTATGTATTAGTTATAGTGATGTTGTAATACAATTTTAATACAGAGATGACATATATACAGTAGTTCTCATGTGATAAATTACGTATGTTGTGATAAATTACGCATGTTGTTGTTGTTGTTGTTGTTGGAATAAAAACTGATTCAGAATGCAACTATCTGGTCATATTAGCAATACTATATATAAGTACATGTGATGGATGCGAATTTATGCTTCCGGCTGTACTTACATGCAGTGTTGGTTGGTGGTAATAATTGTGGAGCAAGCGATTCCTCCATATTACTCCAAGCAACAGACAGACCCTCGTTATAATGTTCTATTCCGTTCATGGCATCAATCAACTCAACATTCTCACTTTTTGAAACACATTGCGCACGTCAGTTTTGCATTATTTATACTTATGTTGTATTTTTCCCGGTTCTAATGGACAACAGTTCCAGCTCTTTGATAATATCCTGGCATCCGATTTTGTAACGCAACAGGAAACGCCGGGATAAAATGATGACATATGTTTACAGGATGGATAGATAGATAGATAGATAGATAGATAGATAGATAGATAGATAGATAGATAGATAGATAGATAGATAGATAGATAGATAGATAGATAGATAGATAGATAGATAGATAGATAGATAGATAGATAGATAGATAGATACCCACGGAAAGGAAAAGTGAGCGTAGTTTTATTATTATTATTCAGATTATTATTATTATTATTACGACAATGTTTATATAATTATGTGTACTGTGCATGTTACGTGAATTTTCCAACCTAACAGTATATATAATTCACGAAACAGATCCCCAGTCGGTAATATATTGATGTGATATTGTTTCTAGGGATATATATATATGTTTTTTATTTATTTATTATATTTCCTGGAGGAATTAGTTTCTCTCCAGTTTCCCACATGCACACACACACACAAGAGCTTCCTCCTCCCCTTTGCTTACACTTACACCTTCTCTATTTCATCTGTTTCTCGGTATTGTGTTATTTTTTATTCTTATTTTCATTTTTTTTTTAATACGCGATAATTAATTGTACACCATAAAATTTTAAGTTCACTCTAGCTTCGTTTTGTGGCACACCCGGTGATGGCCCAAAACGGGACGATAATAATTATACAGTAAAATGTGTTACTAACTTTGTGAATTATAATACACTCTTTGGGAACTCACGTGCGGGGCTTTTGGTTCGGGAAACTGCCTCTACAGTATTGCCAATAAATATAACCTTGTTTGAGAATCATGGCATGTTGTTGTTGTATGTGACTTAATTGCCCTCCCATGCAAGCAGCACACTATGGAGTTTGGAGGAATCTTTTGCCCCTCTCTTTGGCCCACAACATTATAAGGATTCCCACCATTCCCACCACCATTCCCACCATTCTCACCAATTCTCACCATTCCCACTATTCCCACAATTCTCACCATTCCAACCATTCCCACTATTCCTACAATTCCCACCCACCATTCCCACCATTCTCACCATTCCTACCATTCCCACCATTCCCACCACCATTCCCACCATTCCCACCATTCCTACCATTCCCACCACCATTCCCACCACCATTCCCACCATTCCCACCATCTGTCAAGTCAAGCTGTAGCACACACAGAGAGAGAGAGAGGCTATCCGGAAAAGCTTAATTAAAAGAAAGAACCTTCAGCTAGTGTGGTTGGTATTATCCGGTTAAATAAATGGAATACTATGTGTGAGGTTGTCCCTTCCTCCGGATATGTGCATGATGTAAGTGAAGGGAGAAAGAACAGAGAAAATGGGATACTGAGAAATGAAAAGCTAGATGGAGTGATAGGGAAAAACCACTGAAAGAAGATTATGACTGACAGAGGAGAGGAAAGAGAGGAAATGATTAGGACTGACAGAGGAGAGGAGAGAGGAAATGTTCTCCCATCTGCTTCTGCTTCTTCAAAAGTTAAGTTTGGTGAGAGGGCCTGAGAAAGGAAGTCACTCCTCTCCACCATATCCTAATCCCATTTCCTTAACACTAAATAATAGCATTATATAGTGTTAGATATAATTATTATATCCGACATCCATTTCCCATTAATAATATCTGAGTTCATGAAGGGCAAAGTTTGGTTGGAGAGATTTAAGATTATGTATAGTCATGGTAATGATTATATGAAAAACTTAAGAAAGTTTACTGAAAAGTATAAGGCTTTTACAGGATTCTGAAATCATGCTGGCTGGCTAGTTATTGACTATTAATTTTGTAATGAAGATTTGTATTTGTATTTGTATTTGTATTTGTATTTGTATTTGTATTTGTATTTGTATTTGTATTAGCCACAACACTCAGGGGAACATTTTAACTCAAGGCCTTCAAGAATAGTAAGTAGATTTGGAGTAGTATCCAATGTTAGATTTTCGTTTTCTGTGAAATTTATACAAAGAAAATGTTTTTTAAGTAACTACTAGCAAATACTATTTCATTTTCTCAGCACTAAGTTGAAAACTAAATTGCATAATATTATTTAATAAGGTGATGACGTGACTAGTATGCTAAAGATTATCACTTTCCATTATATGCAACACATAGTCTGGCTAAGTAGTAAGTATACATACAGCAGTAAGTATACATACAGCAGTAAGTATACATACAGCAGTAAGTATACATACAGTAGTAAGTATACATACAGCAGTAAGTATACATACAGCAGTAAGTATACATACAGCAGTAAGTATACATACAGTAGTAAGTATACATACAGCAGTAAGTATACATACAGTAGTAAGTATACATACAGCAGTAAGTATACATACAGCAGTAAGTATACATACAGCAGTAAGTATACATACAGCTTACAGTGAGAATTATTACACATTTTTATACATTTATGCTGCTCAGCATTGTATACATATATAAATGCAAAATCCTCCATTCATACATGTATGTATACATACAGGGTGTTATAAAAACTTATATAATTTGAGATGTAAACATCACAGAAAGTACAGTACATAGTCTGGCTAAAGGACTCTGAACAAATTCAAATATGAGCAACATGTGATTTATTCTTCCTGTTTTTAAAGAGAAATTAAAATGAATGTGGATTTCATGAACGATTTCACAAATGTTCAATATGTGCATCACCTTAGACACAACACAGGACAAGTCAATAGTGAAGGTGGTGACAAACACTCTGTACTATGACCTGGTCTGACCTAGTGGTAGTAATTCTTTGCTTGAGTTCCTCTGTGTTTGTAGGAAGATAGGGTACATATTTCACATAGACTCAAAGTAAATAATGGTAAAGTGTCAAGTCAGATGAGCTATACATTGTTTTCATTACCAACACAAGAGTCTCATTGACATAATACAACACAGTGAGTTACCAGTGAGGTGAAGCCCCGTCCTTTTCCCTCATAAATAATGAAGTCTTCATATTCATTTGCAATGTGCTCATTTAATAGCCACTTCTGAAGCATTTACAGATAAACTTCACCTGTTACATTTCTCTCTAAGACAGACGGGCCATAATTATAGCATTGGGATTTTCTTTGCGATAAATACGAGCAATTAAGCTTATTAACTTTGCTATTCACATGAAATTTGCCCTTATCACTGAAAACAAGAAAGTCCTTGAATTCGTCTTCAAGTTTCTCTTGCTTATCAACACAGAATATTTATGCTTTTGGTTGCATTCTGCCTTTAAGACCTGAACAAGTTGTAGCTTGTAGTTTCATAAGCAGGAATTTCTGTAGAACACGCTACACTGTCGTTGGAGGAATCTGGGTATACAGTCTTCTGCTTATGGACTTGTTTTGGTTTGGCAAGAGTTTTTCATCAATCCGTTCTACCGTCTGTTCCGATGCTGGTGAGGCTCCAGAGTCTATTACAATGCACAGATAGCTGTCTTTTTTGCAAGTTTTTTGCCATTTCTAAATCAAATGTGCAGTTGGTGATTTTTTAATGAGTTTTCTCACAAATACACGCTGCACAATCTATAGTTCGACAAAAGTTAATATGATGATTTATTTACATCACCTCCTCCTCATTCACGGGTCCAGTTCCAACATTGTGTTCCTTATGGAAGGGTTGGGGGTGACAGAATGATCCAGCCTAAGATTACCAGCTGTACCATTAGTACTCCGTTCCAGTCTTGGTGTCAGCTGGTATCCTTTGCCTCTTCTAGACACTTCTTCTTCTCCTATAGTCCCTCCTACATAATTTTCCTTCTCCACGGTGCTTTGGTCCAGACGTAGAAACACCTTGAGCTCCTTCCTGAAGGCTGAGTTGAGTCCAGCCATGAAGAACACGTGAACAATGTGTTCAAGGAGTTGGAAGCAGTTACCCACCGCCCTCAGAATCTCCTTCGCGTGGAGTCCCGAGCAGCGATCCTCCAGTTTACTGGCGAAGGCGGTGATGTAGACGACGATGGGGAGGGAGAAGAAGATGTATGAGAAGGTGATGCAGATGGTGATGGTGACGAGGTTCCTCTCAGCGTTGGGATGGGATGCTGAAGGGAAGGACAGACGCCCCCTGGCCACCCCCACCACCAGCCCAGCGTTGAACCCCAACAAGAGGGTGCTGGGGATCCACCTGGTGACGGAAAACAAAACTATTTTACTTTTTACCAGACGAAACTGTGTAGATTCCTTTCAATGATACCTATCTTTAAGTCCCTGCTTCGTACAGATTCCAGTGTTTGTAAACGTTTAGTGTATTTTGTCCATGTTTGCATTTACATACTGTTACTGGACACTTAACCATTTTGCGTCATATATATACACGCAAACAACAAACACAATTTACTGGTATTCCAAAAGTTGTTAAGGCAATTAGTTATGTGTTGATACTGGGCATATATCGCACCAGGTGTTATAACTCATTATTCCTAGCTATACCTTTCAGAAATCATTTGCCAAAGAGACCTTACCTGATGCAGAGACTGAAGATGATCCTAAACACTCGGTGCCACTGTTCCGAGTAACTCAGCTGAAACCCAGATATACTGATCCAATGTCCGTGTTGACATTCATGGTCCTGGTCAACTTTTGAGACACACACCACTGTCGCATCGATCATGTACAAGACAAAGATGGTCACACAACATATTCCCGTTATAATCATACGGTTGCGGATGACGTGGGGTTTCTGCTGGATGCGAGGGTAGAGGTCATACATCCACACGGCCATGAAACGATCAAGGGACAGCCAGAGAATGGTGTAAATACCGGTGGTCTGGAACACACCCACCAACGTCCACCCAAAGTGAGCGAAGTACAGAGCGTCAATGTAGGAATAGTGAACACAGCCAGTGATGGTAGTGATGACGGGGATGTAGAAGATACACACCAACAAGTCACACACCGTCAGTACGATGAGGTAACTGAAAAGAGCAGAGGGTGGAATGAGTGTGACAATATGTTATGATATTATTTTGTGTAACATAAACATAGTCTTTAATTTTAGTGTTACATAAACATAGTCTTTAATTTTAGTGTTACATAAACATAGTCTTTAATTTTAGTGTTACATAAACATAGTGTTCAAACTTCAGGTTCCTACATCACTGAGTTGGGTAATATTGGACATAAATACTGCCGTTTGAAGAAGAGAAAACAACCTTGAACACTTAACAAACACAACATAAGGAAAATCTATTACAAACTGAATGAGAGGGTAAGAGCCAAGGTAATGTGCCGCCAGAGAACAACAACAATACTCACCCATTGACCTTGGTGTGTCTGAGGGAGGGTCTGCAGAGGACGACGAGGGCCACCAGGTTAGTGACGAGCCCCAGGGTGACGAGGAAGGGCAACACCCTCCTGTAGGTCACCATATGTACCACGTCCACTTCCAACGTGTCGTTCATCCTGCCGGGGAAGAGTGTACAGTTGGAGATACAAGTTTCTTCACCTAATGCATATAGCTCGACGGTGTACAGTTGAAGTTAAATGTTCGGTCACCACCTCCGTCTTTCTGGTTCTGCTTCGCGAAGCAATATTGTCACGTCTGAAAGAAGCACCAAATGACATCCGTTTCATTCAGAGTGTGATAATAACTTTAGCAGACAAACCAGAGACGAGTTTCACTGTCACAAGAAAACCCCACGTCCTCCAAAAGGTTAACTTAATTAATGAAGCCAGTAGGAGCAGTAATGAAAGCAAAGGATATTTATAAACGCCACTTGTGCGTGAACGGAATCTTCGAGGGTTACCCAAGGGTGTGTGCGTGTGCGTGCGTGTATCACCAAGCAATCAATGAAGACTGACGACATGGGCCGGATTCTATGGTGGAGTGAGAGAGTGAGAGAGAGAGAGAGAGTGCGTCAGGTTATCTTCTGGGAATGAATCTTTCTCTCTCATATCCTGTCACACACACACGTATACGGAGACGTGTGTGTGGGTTGGTGTGATGTGAGTGTTGTGTTGTTTACGATATCCTTCTGTTCACCATCTTCTTCACTTTCCCTTCACATGACTATACCTAGTTATCTTTATTGAGGCGATAATTATAATATACACTATAACTGTAGCTAGATGGATGAATGGATGAATGGATGGATGGGAAAAGTATAATGCACCCACACAACCAATACTAACATAGAGTCCTTAAGATAATAATAATAAGAAACTATTATATTCATAGAAACGATTAGATTCTTAGTACAGTAATTATGGGATGAAATTAAGAGGAAATATTTTGTTGTTGGTGAAATGGACGTGTTTTTTTTTTCCTTGTTTTTTTTTTTCCTCCAAACTCAGACTCAAAACAGATCCCCCCTATTATTATACCATTGTCTGTTTTTTGGCCTAGTTAGGAGGAAACAGTAGCCTTCCAATTCACCAACAAGGTTAATTAAGGAGTGGTTGTGGTTTCCTGTCGTCCCATTTTTCCTTGTTTAGTATACAACACACACACACACACACATATATATATATATATATATATATATATATATATATATATATATATATATATATATATATATATACTCGACTCGACACACATCTCTGAATCTCACTTGACAAATTAGCCTCGAACACACACACACACACACACACTACCCGACACACACACATCTCCGAATCTCACTTGACAGACTAGCCGCGAACACACACACACACACACAAAGTATGCCAGGAAACAGGATCGGATGAATAAAAATGATGGTGTTCTGTTGCTTGGAATAAATTGGAGGAATCAGAAGGTACTCCAGATTTATCAACACTGTACAGCCATGGCTGATAGTGCTTGACCAGGCATCAGGGTCTAAGGAGTGTTGGAGAGTAACTGAACAGAGTTCGAAAAATTTAGTCTTCTAAACCTCTCTCAACGTTGAGAATGGTTTGGAAAATTCACTTGTTCTAACTGTGTTCAGTTACTCACCAACACTCCTTGTATACCCTGGTCAAGCACTATCACCCATGGCTGTACTTCCCAATTAATTAAGGGAGTCTAATACTTTTGGTACATTGGAAGGCTACTGATTTCTCCTTAATTTACCATGAAACGGGGCCAGATTTACAAAATATAAAGGTTTCCTGTTGCTTGAAATAGATTGTAGAAATCAGTTGCTCCAAATTTGCCAACACTACCACACTCCCTTAAGAGTCGAGCTGTTCTAAGTGGTTCAGGAGTCTGGGTTGGTGTTCATGAAGCATCTCAGAGTTCGCACCGTACTTACCACTCTCCCCCTCTCCCCCTCCCCGGTAAACCTTCTCTTTCGCTTCCCCCCCCCTCCCTCCCCCCATAATTACCTCCTCTTTCGGCAGTTTCCTTTCCTCCTTCCCCCCCTTCACGAGGCGAATTTTCACGCATGCGCAGTTTGTCTTGATCACAGCCGGTGAGTGGGAAATGGCGGGAACAGAGGTGATGAGGGAGGACGGGTCTGATGGCCTTTTCAGTTCACCATTAACAGCCGAAGTGAAAAGACGTGGTAAGAACAGTGACATTTTATTGATAGTTTTTTTTAATTTGTCTCCGGTTTTATTAAGTGTTAACTCGTCGGTTTATTGATTTAAAGATTTTTTTTTTTTTTTTTTAAGTTTCTTAATTCAACTAAACTGTGGATAATACTTCATATATAATGCAGCATTGGTGTGAATCCATTTAACAGAAAATCATATTTATAAAAGTGCTTTTAATACACTTTGGTTACATTGGAGTGTTTTAATTCCTCTAAAGTTCGTCAGAAAACTGGATCACAGGAAAGAAAGTATTGGTGGCCCGTTACTACATGGAATAGTTAAGGGAAGTAGCCTTTCGTGGTCATATTGGAGTCAATGGAGGCCTACGAACTCTGCTATAAAACATATTCGCAGTATAATTTCACATGGAGAGTGTTCTGTTTCCTGGCATTGTTTGGAGGAATTAATAGCTTTCCCATTTCCCATAATTGGTTACTCACTTCAATAAAAGGAATTATTTGCTCCAGATATAATAACCTTGTAATGTTTCCTTCAGTTTAATTTTTCTTAAACCTAGAGCGGCTTCAAATTTTTTTTTTTTTTTTTTGCTTGTTGAAGAATAGAAAAGTATTCCACTGCTTCGAAATTAACCCGAAACACTTTGCCAAATTCAGTTATGCAAACCTACATTAATTAAGAACGAAATGTTGAGGGTTCTATGATTACTGGCCTTGTAAGAGGTATATATTTTAGTACACTGAAGCACCTTGATTCCTCCAAAAATATGTCGGGACATTGAACCAGATTGAAAAAAAATAATGGTGAGATGTTGTTGCTTGAAATAGTTTGTAGGATTCAGAGGCTCCAGAATTATCGACAACCTCCTTGAAAAAAACAACAACCACCGGCATGATTCTATATACATGATGAATAGACCCTTGAAGTGAATTTACTATATAGAGGTAACTATTTAATTATATACTTTATCGACCAACTCGTGTCAAGTCCGTATTTATCAGTGATGTGACGCGACCCCCAACTTAAAATATATCTATGAAAACTAGAAAAGAAACTGTATTTTAGTGTTAAAATTTGTGATGCCTGAAGTGTTGAAAGAATGAGGAAAAAGTTTAGCAAAGCATCGAGATGAATACAAATAAGTTTTTTTTTTTTTACGCTCTTTCGTCAAACCCAAGTTGAAAATAATACTGGATAAATATCTTGCTTTGGTATTTAGCAAAATCCCTGTGATAAGTGTTAATTAAAGTGAATAGTTAAGGGGAGAGTATACTTTTGGTACAATACAGCGCCTTGATTCCTCCAAAGTATGCCAGAAAACCGACCCATATGTAGAAAATTAATGATATCCTGTTGTCTGGAATAGTTTGGAGGAATCCTAGGTAAATTTACAGTAAACCTGGGTTCAGTAAAACGTATATATTAGTATGTTTTACCACTAATTAGGACCATTCTAAGACTATTTTCTTCAATGGCGTTTCTCTCGGAAATGCCCCGTTTTCGAGATATGCCCAGTTTTCATACCCCATACAAACTTGGGGGAGAGCCTGGGAATCCGGGGTTTTGGGTGGGAGAAAACATGCTGTACACTATGGCGTTGCCTTTATAATATGTAATTGTCTTAAATAAACACTTGAAACCGGAAATAAAAGCGAAATAACAAAGTTCGAGACCGATACAATAAAATACAATTATAGCCCAAACAGCAGCGTTACAACACGTGTTGGCTTGGGTTGGGCTAGATATTCAAATTAAATGGTTATTTTGGGAATTAGTATTACCTAACCTGACCTGACCTAACCTAACCTAGACCACGACAGACTACCGGGACCTAACCTGGGCTAACTACCGGGCCTAACCTGGGCATAAAACCGGTAGATGGATACAGGACGCTCAAACACAGTATTCCCAAAACAAAATATAGCCAATACAGCCACAAGTGGCGTGAATATTACAACATTTGCAACACTGATAGTGTTTTCCCCCACCCAAAACCCCGTATTCACAGGCTCTCCCCCAAGTTTGTATGGGGTATGAAAACGGGGGCATATCTCGAAAACGATTAATTTCTAAGAGAAACAAAGTTAAGAAGTGTATTATAAAGGCAACGCCATAGTGTACAGCATGTTTTCTCCCACCCAAAACCCCGTATTCCCAGGCTCTCCCCCAAGTTTGTATGGGGTATGAAAACTGGGCATATCTCGAAAACGGGGCATTTCCGAGTGAAACACCATTGAAGAAAATAGTCTTAGAATGGTCCTAATTAGTGGTAAAACATACTAATATATACGTTTTACTGAACCCAGGTTTACTGTAAAAATACCGAATCCTAATCTCCATAAATGTCAGAACTATACTCTCCCCTTAATTAAATAAAAAGGTGCTTCATCTACGTTAATAAGAGCTGTGGGTAGTTGTTAATATCAAGTGGCGGAGTGATGAAATTTCCTTGCTAATTTAAGAACTATTCGGAGTTATTGTTTGGATTTAATATTTTAACTTCGATAAAATAAGTGGAATTTGAAAGTGATTATGATGGACCATATGACTACACGCCGCTGAGGACTATAACTACTTGAGGTCACCAGTTACGTCAGCAGTCAGCAAGGGTGAGTGTTGTGTATTGTTGGTGTGTCATGATTAGGCTCTCTTTTTAGGACTAGGTTTACGTTTGTGTGAACGAATTATTTAGTTTTGGCTGACAGGTTACAAGTCGGAGCGTTGTAGGAAAGGAAGGCTCGTGTATGGCAAGTGCTAATTAGTCATGGTGTACTATATAAAACAAAACTCTTGTCTTGTCCAATGATTAAAATAATAATTTAACTTGTGAAACCTAATGAGTCTTGTCACAGTATCGTTCATGATCAGTATGGTTAGCCCTCTACCATATGTTGGCTCCAGATTTCACGACATTGGTTTTGTCTTTAATAGTACTGAGGATGTGGTGGAAAGTTTGTTTTATGAGGATGAGGCTGCGTGGACAAGATTTTAAATGGGCCAACTTAGCGAAGGTTAAAGAGGAAGTTTGGGAGTGTATTGATCTTGAAGAAACATTATAGATAAGTAAATTGATATAGATTGTGCGAGATGTATGGTCTGGTGTGGAAATTCTTTGTGTCATTAAAAAGTAAATAAAAAAACAAACAAAAACCTGATCCTTTATTAAAAAAAAAACAAGGTGATTAGTTTCATGGGATAGTTTGGGGTTAAAAAGTAGCCCTCCTAGTTACGAAAGAGGAACCTTCACCCTTGAAGTAGTTTGTTTGTGTGTTTACTCTTTTCCTTCTCTCGTCGCTCCTCACGAAGTTTGGTCCTGTGGATATAGAATAGGAATGAGTTTGTGTGTGTGTGAGGGGGGGGGAATAGAATCATTAATAGTGAAATTCGGAATAAAGTATATCTGTCCGTTTGATAAATTAAAACTGTAATGTAAATTTGCTTAATTAACGAAGGATTTGTCGGATGTAACGATATAATTATAAATAGGATTAGAACCATAATTGTACATGGGAATAAATTGAATAGGGTGGCTGGGAAATTATAGTAAAATATTAGATGGACTTAAACTATACAACGTCTAATGAATTTTGGCATATTATGGAATAATTAGCTTGTACGTTGCTTAGAAATTACGAATGGATTCTAAAATGAAGTTATTACACAAGTGAATAAAAATGTGTAATTTCTGATTCACTCTACTGTACTTAGAAGAAGAGGAGAAGAGACTAACCTAATGGAGCAAATGTAGGAATAATTATCTTCCAAATATTACTACAAAATGGAACCTTTTCATGGAGGCTGATTTAATAGTCTGTTTTGTAGGTTAGTTCGGAGTCTATGATCCTTAACTTTAGTCTTGTGTTAATTATTTTTTTTGTTCTCAGGTGTTGTGTGGGCAGTGAGTGACAACATCCAGGAGTGAGCATTGGTGTTAGCAGTTTTTACCATGAGGTTCCGGGTTTGATGTTGGCAATCTTGAATATCTGGTTTGCAAAGTATTGTTTATAATTGAATTAGAATAATCATATGATAAAAGTAATTGAAAGGTGATCTGAGAAAGGATAACTGTTGTGACAAATGGTGTTCAGAACGTATAAGGATAAAATTGTTAATGTTTTCGAATCTCCAGTAATTGTTTGAAATTTTGTTTTTTCTGTAAAAATCAAACCTGTAGTCACGTTCAATTTTCCTGTCAAACGCCTTCAAAGGATGAAACTGCCTTGATAAATGTGAACCTAAAGACGTTGTTGGTGTCTGTATAATATTATTGGTTCAAAGGATTCACTCAAATGCTTCACTTTCATTGACCAGTGATGGGAGTTTTTATCATGCACTGTACAGTTGGAGAATAATGTATCTGAACACTGTTGGCGGCTTCTGGCAACATCAAAAGTAAACACATCAATGAGAGAAACTATTTATGAAATGAAGGACCACTATTATTTAACTGTCTGTGGTTGGTCGACGTTACCTAATATCAATTATATAGTTATGAATAAATTTTGTCTCTTACCAACTTGTTTCTCACCGACATTGTTATCAGAAGCCGTCAACGGTGTCCAGATACTTTGTCCCCCAACTGTACCTACTAGAATATTATATCGGCAGTCCTTACTCTGGTCTTTCTCTCGTCGCTCCTTGTGGATTATAGAGTAGGAATGACTTTGGGGGAAAATAGAATAGTTAACACTTGGTCAAAATATAGTAGGTCACCGTTTGAGGAAAAATTATAGTTATATCATTAAATTTTGCTTTATTAACGAAGGAGTTGTCAGGTGAAATAACATAATTTTAAATGGGAACAGAAAGAAATTAATGCTACAGGAACAGATTAAATTTTATTGGGGTTGGTTGCTGGCAAGTTAAAGTAAAATATCGATTTACTTAATTCAACTAAACCATTCTTATTGAATTATGGCATATGGAATAATTATCTTGTACGTTGCTTAAAAATTACGAATGGGGTAAAAAAAAAAGTTATTACCCCAATGAATAAAAAATATAGGAAACGGGTTAATTTGGTGATTACTGATTCACGTGACTGAACTTTGAGGGAGGAGGTGAGACGATAGTTTTGCTGTTGAACCTAAGCCTAACCCAGGGAAGGAAATGTAGGAATATTTATATAACGACAAACTATATCCTTTTTATGGACGCTGATTCAATAGTGTGTTTTATAGGTTAGTTTGGAGTCTATAATCCTTCACTTGAGTGTATTAGTTAATTATTATTTGTTTTTCAGGTGTTGTGTGGGCAGTGACAACATCCTGGAGTGAGCATGGGTGTTGGCAGTCTTCACCATGAGGGTCCGGGTTGGTGTTGGCAGTCTTCACCATGGTATTCCGGGTTGGTGTTGGCTCAAGTAATATCGATGTTGGCAGTCGTCTTCGTGAGGTTCCCGGTTGATGTTGACAGATCTGGTTTGCAAAGTATTGTTTATAATTGATAACAAATGTTTAGAAAATAGATTAAAAATATTTTGGTGGAAGGAATTAGAATATATGATTAATCATGCTTAAAATAATTGAAAGGTGATCTGAGAAAGGATAAGTGTCGTGATAAATGGTGTTCAGAAACTAGAAGGATAAAACTATTAATGTTTTGGAATCTCCAGTAATTTTTCGAAATTTTTATATTCAGTAAAAAAAAAAAAAAAAAATAGTCACGTTCAATTGTGCTGTCAACGCCTTCAATTGATGAAACTGCCTCTAAGTGATGTGAAGCCTTTGTTGGCGTGTCTATAATATTGGTTCATAAGATTAACTCAAATGGTTCAGTTACATTGACCCGAGATGGGACCTTTTATCATACACTGTACTTACTATAATATTAAATCAGCAGTCATTACTCTTGTCCTTCTCTCGTCGCTCGTCACGAAGTTTGGTCCTGTGTATATAGAATAGAAATGAGTGTGGCGGAAAATAGATTTGTTAATACTTAAAGTCAAAATATAAAGTATCTGTCGCTGTTTGAGGGGAAATTATAAATATAGTGTGTAATTTTCCTTTATTAACGAAGGATTTGTTAGACGAAATAACATAATGCTAAATAGGAAAAGAAAGAACCTAATGCAATATAGGAATAAATTTGCTTGGGGGGGATGGTGGTAAAATATTGATTGACTTCAACTCTCCTCAATTTAGTAAGAGTTGTATAGTATAATTTGGTGATTTATGATTCACGTGACTGTACTTTGAGGAAGATAGAGTAGCTGTCTAACCCAGTGAAGGAAATGTAGGAATATTTATCTATTCCTCCAAAGAGAATGCTTTTTATGGAGGGTTATTCAATAGTCTGTTTTGTAGGTTAGTTTGGAGTCTATAAATTCTTCACGCGAGTCTTGCAAGGTAATTAATTTTTTGTTTCCATTTTTCATTTTTAGGTGTTCTGTGGGCAGTGAGTGACAGCATCCTGGAGTGAGCATGGGTGTTGGCAGTCTTCACCATGATGTTCCGGGTTGGTGTTGGCAGTGTTGTCCATGGGGTTCCGAGTTGGTGTTGGCAGCACTGAATATGTGGTATGTATAAAATTGTTCATAATGGCTATAACAGGTTTATATAACAATTTGCGTAATATATTGATGCACGAACATAGAATTAAAATAAAATAAAAGTTTTAGAATCTCCAGTAATGGCTTATATTCTTATATATATTTAAGAATGAAACCTGTAGAGTGTAATATATTAAACTTTAGTATACTTGAGAAATTTTGAAAGTTTAATTAAGGGAAACATTAGTACGGGGATTGGAAAATTAAGGAAGGAATTTTAATGAAATATATTTTTGTATGTAGAAAAGACTTGTACTAATAATGAACTATTTCTCGTTGCAGGTGATGGTGATGTTGTTGTTGCAGGTGATGATGATGTTGTTGCAGGTGATGGTGTTGAAGATGTTGTTGTTGCAGGTGATGGTGTTGAAGATGTTGTTGTTGCAGGTGATGGTGATGATGTTGAAGATGTTGTTGTTGCAGGTGATGGTGTTGAAGATGGTGATAACGTGGTATAATGCGCCAGTACACACTCCCAGTCCTCTAGTGATTGGGTGGTCCAGCATTGTGCGGACACGTGTACTGGCGCGGGGCTCCACTCTCCTGAGATGTGACCCCCTTCCTCCTTGGGGTGGGGCCTGAGGGGGAAGTACACTCTGCTTATCTTCCTAAGGAACCCGTTAGGCCCCCCGTGTTTTGGGGGGTCTGGGTTTCCTAAGGTGGTGAGGCAAGAGTGAATACCTGATCAGCATTGAAGTAGCATATCGTTACTTTGATATGCCCGAATACGAATTTCCAAGTTGAATTTTATGTTTTTTTTTTTTAATAATTATTTTTCTGGGGGAACAGCCTGGTTGATCTCGGGAGAGTGTTCGAAGTATAAAATAAAGGATGGAGACGGTAGGTATGCAATAAATACATGTTATGTTAGATACAATATATGAATAGTTTCTTTTACCTCTAAAATGTAATTACGTGAACAAGGAAAATTGTTCTGAAGTAAAGGAGAGAGAAAAAGAGTTGTAAGTATTTGAGCCATAATGATGAGGCAAGTGAGATGTTAATACACCATTATTATACTGTAGAGTTAACTGTAATGAACACTATTCCAAGACGAGTGTAACTGGTGCTAACTGTACACGATGTTACCAAATTCCCGTCTCTATGTAGATAATGGCAATAATGATGCTGTTTGAATTTGACGAGAATTTTAAGATAATTCAATATAGGCAATTATAATACAATAGACAAATGCAATACAATACTAGACAATTACAATACAAATACAATAGACAAGACAAATACAATAGACAAGACAAATACAAGACAATAGACAAGACAAATACAAGACAATAGACAAGACAAATACAATACAATAGACAAGACAAATACAATAGACAAGACAAGACAATACAAATACAATAGACAAGACAAATACAATAGACAAGACAAATACAATACAATATACTGGTTGTACAAAGTTCTAGAGTTTAGTATGGATTACAACATAAACGATGTACATTACAACAACACTGCCAGTGTGGTTGTGGTACGAACGATATTGTCACCACAACTCCTAACTCTCTTGTACAGTCGGCGGCAAAAGTCCTGTCGCCTCACTTGCTTCACCGAGGCAAGAGGTATTCATAGACTCAAAATTATTAAGTGTAAAAAATATGCGTATTTTTCGAGTCCATGAACACTGAGTCTCGGTGAGGCGACAGGACTTCTGCCGATAGCTGTATAATGTGCACATAACCCAACCGTGTGTACAGTAACTTTTTCATGTGTTTGTTTGTACTCGCAGTATCTTTCGAGTACAAACTTAATTATAATGTATACACTGATTCGACTTTAATTTACGATTTGTGTATATTATGCATTGCAGCACTTTCATTCAACCAAATACATCATCAATAATACACCTTCACTGAAATAATGCTCGCCTGCTTCCCATACACACATAAATACATTTGCTCCGGATTATCAGCACTGCTGCATTACACACATACGGTATTGTATTCCTTGTGTAAACATGAAACTGATATGACGTTTCTAACCTTTGGACAGAAAAATTATATAGCTAATACTCGTCAAGTATATCTACAAAACTGCAAACTTTGGTACATCCATGGTTATTAGGAAATATAATTTTTACTTCACAGATTGCAAACAAAAATTAATATACAATTACACAGACTACAGTAATAATTTCAAAGCATCAACAGGCAAAGAATATTATTATCACTTTATATCTTGTCGTTAAGGGGATATTGTCTTGTTGGTGAATTGAAAGGTCTGTGATCGTGTATGAAAACTGGAGGCTTCCGATTCCTCCTGACCACTTCATGAAACAAGCTCCATCCATATAGGTGGTGTTTCGTGGCAATATTTGAGGCACTCGTACAACTCTGTCTCTTAATTATTTCAGAGTACCGCGACGTGCTTTATTTTCAATCGTATGTTATTACTATATTTTAAAATGTATTGTATTTTTTTTTAGATTCATCAACGCGCATCATTTTCATAACCACTGTATATTATTGCTATGTTTTTTTAATTCTTCATCATTATCGTACCCACACAGTTGTTTCTAGGCTTTTTCCTTACTAACACACGAAGCTTCACTGTCTCATCTAGTGCGACACTCGATGATCTCGGGGCCTCGCAACAGTCAGCCAGCCTACATACAGTCCCGAGGTTGAAGTATAAAAACAAAATCTCACACACACACTTATACATTGCTGGCGCGAGAAGCAGATAAACACAGAAAGGAGTGTACTGACCTGATGTGTGTAACTGCAGGTGTTACATACGACGCGTGTGAGGTCATCCACATGTTATCAAGGACAGTCAGGTCACACAGAGGTCATTCACATCTGTTAGAGGTAAAAAAAAAAAGGTCATACAGAGGTCAGTTGGGAGTAAAAAAAAAGTCATCCATGTCAACCCCAGTTATGCTACGAATAAAAATGTTTGTAAATAATAACTATAAAATCAGATCCGTCATTGTAAATAGTGGTATTGTTATTTTTTATCCTCACAGCTGCTTGGAGAAATGAGAAGTGCTCCCATCTCTATTCTCTCTCATAACACTTTAATTTCTTCAGCTTAACACGTTATTTTAATGCGAGTTCTTTTAGCACAATCTGCATGTATAAATTTTAAGTGTGTATGTTGAATATAATTATGATTCTGTGTATATTTATCAGTGTGTGTTATATAAATAAAAGATTGTTTGTTTGTTTGTGTATTATTATGTTTTAAATATATATAACTTTGTTTGTACCTGAAATATATATTAATGTGTTCGGTGTGAATGTATGTGTGTCAGTAAAATATAAATATGGATGTATGAGTGTCAGTAAAATATAAATGTGGATGTATGAGTGTCAGTAAAATATAAATGTGGATGTATGAGTGTCTGTAAAATATAAATGTGTACAACGTGTGTGTGTGTTCCGAGAGTATGCATACAATATTCTATTTACCGGTCGCCATTTCAAAGGAAGTGATATAAGATCAACACGATTATTGAATACACGAGACAACGTCAACACCTTTCCTTAATTAATCTGCCAGGTGTATAAATTATGAAGTATTGGTGGTCAAACTCAAGCAACTCACTTACTTACTCACTCACTTACTTACTCACTTACTTACTTATTTACTTACTTACTCATTCACTTACTCACTCACTCACTCACTCACTCACTTACTCACTCACTTACTTACTTACTTATTCACTTACATACTTATTTACTTACTTGAAGCATTTAACAGTCCAATTCTTCACCAACGAACGAACTCAATAATTCCAATGGAGATTATTATTGTTGCATTTATTTACTGTCTCTAGCTACCTATTCCAAGCACACCTGGATAATTTATTAGTGCTCCTGACTGTACAATACTATTCCCTTACTTAATTAACCTGAGAGTCGTAATGATGATGATGAAGATGAAGATGATGATGATGATGATAATGAAGATGATGATTTTACATTTTCCGACGCAGCACAACAATGGTTCATAATTTTTTTTTTTATATACTCTGTTTACAATTCAAAACTCACACGTTGTCGTTGTCGTCGTCATTTCATAACCTGTGAAATCCGATTCATTCATTAACGGGAGATTCTCTTGTTTGGTAAATAATTGGAAGGCTGTGTTGATTCCTTCTATAACAACAACCTTATAGATACATACATACATACATACACCATTAAGGACCCTGTGATCGTGTATAAAAATTGGAGGCTTCTGATTCCTCCTAACTAAGCCACGAAACAAACTCCTTCCCTATGGGTGGCGTTTCCTGGCAGTGTTTGAAGGACTCCCCAAACCTCATTATTATATTCTGACTACATCTGCTGGTTCTTGTAACACTTTGGATGAATTATAGACATTAAAAAAAAATATCAATCAATCCACAACAACAACAAATTCTCTAGACCTTTTAATTAAGGGGGGGTGGGAATAGGCGGACAGGCTTGGGGGTGGGTGGGGTGCAGGAGTAGGGGGACAGGATTGGGGGGGTTAGGGGGGGTGCGGGAATAGGGGGACAGGCTTTCTACCCACCCCAATCCTGTCCCCTATACTCTCACACGTATTTCTTGACACATCTTTGAACGAATCGTCAGAGACATTAAAAAAGATACCAACCAACAATATAATCTGGTCTTAAAGATTTCGAAAACACGTAGCGATAATGAGTTCCTGGTTGGTAGATAATGTCATTACGCAACACACTGCAATACTGCCTTCATAACGTCAGTCACAGTTTGCAAGGTACTGCATGGGGTAGTGTCATAATTTACGAGGCAGGCAGGGAGGGAGGCAGGCAGGCAGGGCAGGCAGGCAGGGCAGGCAGGCAGGGAGGGAGGGAGGGAGGGAGGCAGGCAGGGAGAAAGTCTTGTAGCTTGCCAGATGCTTAAAATTTGTGTCATTACAGTGTAGTACCAAAGTGGATACAAGATTCATTCATTATTATTTTATTTACGCTCTGTGAGATATCATAATAATCTCTTAATCTCTTATTTACGCTCTGTGTGATATCATAATAATATCTTAACATACCTAGATTAATTAAGTGTCAAATTACATAAAAAAATTCCTTCATTAAGATTTTATTTACGCTCTGTGAAATTTCATAATAATCTTTTTAATTCACCAAGATTAATTAAGTGTCAAGTAACATACAAGATTCATTAATTAAAATTTTATTTACGCTTTGTGTGCTATCGTAAACTTACTGAGATTAATTGATACCATAATAATATCTTAACTTACTGGTACCGATATTAAATGTCAAAGTGGATACAAGATTCATTCATTAAGATTTTATTTACGCTGTGTGTGAAATGTCATAATAATCTTTTTAACTCACCGAGATTAATTAAGTGTCAAAGTACCTACAAGATTCATTAATTAACTTTTGAGATTAAGGGGGTGTGGGAATAGGGGGACAGGCTTCGGGGGTGCAGGAATAGGGGGACAGACTTGGGGAGGGGGTTGGGGAGTGCAGGAGTAGGAGGACAGGCTTGGAGAGGTTTTGTGGGGGTTAGGGGGGATGCGGGAATAGGGGAACAGGCTTTCTTTCCCACCCCAAGCCTGTCCCCTACTCCCACACACCCTTAATCACAGCCCATTATTTATCTCATGTCAAACGAGATACTAATAAAAAATAATCTCATATTCTGCGAGACCACCACCACCACGACGAACTATATATATACCTCAACACAACCCAACCTCTCATTTTATTCCCAAAGACCCCCAAAAAAATCTATCCTCCTTTCTGAAAACAAAAAACAAAAACGCCAATACTCGATTAGTGTAACTTACGAGAGAAAAAAAAATACATAAAAATAAGAAATTGGGGAATGAAACCACTGAGAAATGACATTATAAGTTTTGCTTGGCGTTCCTTTGACGGAGTTTGGGCCGGGAATGTCGTAGTGCAAGACAGGGACATTGAGAGAGTGAGAGAGAGAGGAGAGAGAGAGGGGGGGGGCTATACAGAGAGAGAGAGGGGGGGGGGCTAAACAGAGAGAAAGAGAGAGAGAGAGAGAGGGGGGGGGGCTATACAGAGAGAGAGAGGGAGGGGGTTATACAGAGAGAGAGAGGGAGGGGGGCTATTCAGAGAGAGAGGGGGGGGGGGGGGGCTATACAGAGAGAGAGAGAGGAGGGGGGGGCTACACACAGAGAGAGTGAGAGAGAGAGAGAGAATGATTTGTAAGCTACTCGTTCTACATCCTACTTCTACTCCCTCTCTTTCCTCCTCCTCTCTCTCCTACTTTACTTATATTCCTCCTATCCATCCTCCTCCTATTCCTCTTTCCCCTCCTCTCACTCCTTCATCTCATCTCCTCCTCCTTCTCCTTTACTTTCCCTATTCCTCCTTTTCCATCTCTCACCTCTTCCATTTCCTTCCTTTCTCTTTCTCTATCCCTCCCCCCCTTCCCCCTCCCCCCCTTGGAAAATCAGCCAAGCGGGAAATGAACCAATGTTGCATAGAAAGTTAGAGATAGGTACAAAGTGAGCCAGGTAGAGCTAGCACACAATTCTATCACACACACACACAGAACACCAAACATTCTAGCAACACACACGCAACACACAACATAATGCATCACAAAATCTTGAAGCAACACTTGTAACCTAACACAACACACGTGAGCAGAGCACATGAAACACATCAGAACACTAAACGTAATTTCCACGTTAATGATTATCCTGCTTTAGCCTGCTTTTGTGTGTGTGTGTGTGTGTGTGTGTGTGTGTGTGTGTCTGTGTGTGTGTCTGTGTGTGTATACGTCTGTGTGTGTAAGTGTGTGTGTGTGTGTGTGTGTGTGTATGTGTGTGTGGTGTGTGTATTAGTGACTACGAGTGTGTGTTTGTAAGTGGGTACATGTGTGTATGTACGTCTGTGTGTGTGGGTATATATATGTGTGTGTGTGTGTATTAAGAATTGAGTTAACTCGTGTAATACTATTGTTTATAATTGTTGTAAACCAAATGATAACGGTGTTGTTGTTGTTATTGTTGTTGTTGTTGTTGGTTTATCAGTGCGTTGATGGTAATGGTCAGATTTACTAAATGTTCCCATAAACTTAAACCTATGTCTCCCCAACCACACATTGTCCTCATCACACGTCCCTTTGTAAACTGTGTCCCATACCTACCTACCACTACCACTAGACTCGTTTACCTATACACTGGGCCCA
>JAWZYT010005560.1:0-2500 GCA_034508575.1 Petrolisthes manimaculis
AATCCATTGTGGGGATAGTGTAGTTTTGAAAGATTGGTGAAGTGCCTTGATTCCTCTCCAAAATATGCCAGAAACAGACCCAGATGAAGACAAATAATGGTATCCTGTTACATGGAATAGTTTGGAGGAATCCTTTGCTCAGATCTACCACCCAAAACAATGTGGTATAAACTGTATCCTCTTATTAACTTGGCAGGGATGGTGAGAGCCTTTCTGAAGCCTCTCAAAGGGCATCATGACCTATATATATACAGTATATATTGCCCATAGAACTCGTTTGGGGAATTCATCTCAATTTTTTTTCCCCTCCGTTTTCCTCCCACTTTCCTGCCACCCACCGCCTTTCACCTTTTCCTTTTGTCCCGAGGGGATTGGGTGTAGGAAATGCTATATGGTCCACGTCGAGATGGGTTATGTTTTTCTACGAGAATATATATTATACTATTTTATCTTTTATTTTTTTTTAGGCAAGAGATGGACTTGTTTTGTTGTTGTTGTTTTTTGTTTTTATCTTGGGCAGGTCACGCTATACGTAAACCTGAAAGGGGAGTCTGAAAACCTATTAAATATAAAATGCTTCTACCTTTCCCACTCTTACGCCAACCAAGCTACGACAACCTTACTAACTAAACTACCACTACAACTAATACAATCCTAAACTACCAGTCATTCATAACAGCGATTTGTATTACCATTAAACCATCACAACAAAGCACACATGTTCTCTCTCTCTCTCTCTCTCTCTCTCTCTCTCTCTCTCTCTCTCTCTCTCTCTCTCTCTCTCTCTCTCTCTCATTTCCACTATTTTTTGACGTAATAAACAATGCCACAGCCCACTACAACCCTCTAACATCACAACCACACAACCACAACCACACAACCACTACACAACCACATCCTCAACAACCATTCAGGAGACAGACGACCCCATATACCACTAACCACCATCATCTATATATATAAAAACATTCTCCCTGATCCCCTCAAACTGCCCCACACCACAATCCGCCACTCGGGCCTCCACCACCCAGGCACCCAAATTCACCACCAACGCCTTCCTTCCTCGGGGTTGAAATGGGGGGACAGAAAGCAGGTGGATGGATGGGAGAGAGGAATTGAAGGGAAGTGGAAAGATAAAGATAGATATTAAGATAGAGATAGTGATAAAGATAGAGATAGAGATAAAGAGAGAGAGATAGATAGAGGGAGAGCAGCTATATGCAAGAATGGAGAAAGAGTGAAGAGGAGATAATGAATTGTGGATGATGGGTGAATGGAGAAATGGGAGTAAGAATAAATTAGGTATGAGTGAGAGGAATAGAAAGGGTGGATATAGATAGGACTGAGAGGAAGGATGGAGAAAGAGTGAATTGAGCTGAGAGAATGAAAGCTGGAGGGAGAGAAAAAAATAGGATGAAAAGGGGATAGGCAATATGGATGGAAGGTGAATGGAGGAAAAGGAGTGTACAGAAAAATGGAAAGAAGGTGAAAGAGAATATGAAAGACGAGCTTGGGATTGAAGAAGTGTAAAAAATATAAGATGAAAAAGGGAGAAGGAAGGAAGTACAGGTGAAGGAGTGGAAATAATAATAAAAAAATAAAAATAATCCTGGACATAAGTTTGAGTAGAGGGAATGACTAATGTTGTAACGAAGCTAGATGGTTAGTGAGGAAATATAGTCCATGTAGCTCAGTGTAGTTAAAAGGAAAAGTTTACAATGAAGAAATTATTTGACCACAGTGAAGAATCTGAAACCCGGCTTACTGGGAATGGAAGTACACACACACACACACACACACTTCTTACTTTTATGTTCACATGCCCATTCTCTCTCTCTCTCTCTCTCTCTCTCTCTCTCTCTCTCTCTCTCTCTCTCATATGATTGGCAATTGAGGGTCTCAAATTCAAACATTACCTTCCCTCACCGCCAGATGGCCTGTGACCTGTGGTGAAGAAGGAGGAGGAGGAGGAGGAGGAGGAGGAGGAGGAGGAGGAGGAGGAGGAATATGCGAATAGGAATGGAAATTTTTAGGTGGCAGAGAAATACAAAGTATCTTCAAAAAGCAACAAACACAATTGTTCTTGCAAGACTCTTTTTTGTTTTGTTAGGCTTCAGGGGAAGGAAAGATTATAAGAATGAATAAGATGATGAAAGATTATAAGAATGAATAAGATGATGAAAGATTATAAGAATGAATAAGATGATGAAAGGAGACGAGGATGAGACAAAGAGATGAAAGGAAAAATACAGGGAATTGGAAAAAGGCGAACAAATTGGAAGGGTATGGTCGGAAATGAAAATATGTGCTTAGGGTACGAGTTTATGAAATGATATTGATGATGGTGGAATGGGAGATGGAGAAGGAAGAAAAGGAACATCAAAATCCATGAGGGAGATGAAAGATTACCATACCTACTTACCGATCCCATAGTTACTTATTATTAATTTATTTAAGTATTTCTGCTTACCATACATAGCTCGGATTATCCACCATTAAA